>PVHY01031446.1:0-12678 GCA_004024945.1 Uropsilus gracilis | reverse complement strand
GAGAGAGAGAGAGAGAGAGAGAGAGAGAGAGAGAGGTTAGAGAAAGTATGTGAAGATTCCTGGGGTTTAGAGGACTCTCATGCCTCCCAGCACCCCAGCCCTGTCCCTGGTATTGGCTTGCCCTGTCCTGCCCTGCCCTGCCTGGTGTTTCTGTTGAACAACTAGAATCAATAAAAAACCTACCCAGATTGGTGAGCCTGATGCTTGCCCCTACAATTGGTTACATTACAACTGGCAACAGGGATGGAATCCTTGGACCCAGAGAAGACACAGACAGCTGTCATAGGTGGCAGGACAGTTCAACACAGAGGACAATACCTGCATTGCATCCGGCAGCACAACAATGAAAAAAAGATAAAATGAATAAATTAGTTTAAAAAAAAAATCAAGGAGCTGGAATTTTTTGTTAAAGCAGTACCACATTCCCTTTAGATGGAACTTGCCCACTGTCAACTTTTCAATCCAGCTGGCATTTATGGAGTACTTGTTATGTGCCTAATGCTGATGTGCTGTTAGAATCCTATTTGAGAAAACGACAAGGAAAATGTTGCAAGTCGTTCGCAGCAGTATCTGTTATGCAAGTAGGTGGAGCATAGGCCCCGCCCTGAGCTTTCGGGAAGCATTTCCAGCACATCGTCAGGTGCGCGCAAGGGGACATGGTCACGTGCCAGCAAGCAGTGGGAGATGTGAACACGGCCGAACCAAAGTCAAATTCGGAAGCATTCAAGTCTGGAGAGGGAAAATGTTAACACAATACATCGGGGGAACAGAAAGATCATAGAGGCCAAGAGAGCGCGGAATCATATATATACACACACGTACGTATTTTATCTGCCATATACAGGTGTGTAGAGACACACGCACCTACATGTGGATCTGGCAATGCTCAAACCACATCACTACTTTAGGGAGCAGAGAAGGGGAGATAAACGACCTCCTGCGGGATTTGTTTCCAGATCCCTGTGTTTCCACAATTGCATTTAGCATAAAACTCGCCCCTTTGGAGTTAGTCTTTCCCTGACTCCCCCCAGAATGGAAGCGGCAGCTTTGTCCTCAAACAGCCCAACTGGGGCTGGCAGCCACCGCCTGTCTGGCAGTGAGACCTGAAGGCAGCCTGGGAATGGGAACCAGTCACCCGCCCGAGTCCCAACCCCACAGACCACCAGGCCCAGATCCTCAGTCCCAGAGGACAGGCAGTTTAGTGACACCGGATGTCAACTGGCTGACGGGTAAGAATGAGGCCATTTTCAACCGGAAGCAGACAATAGAGCCAACTCCCTCATGCATTTTCAAGTCACACCATGATCTCTGGTGTTGAAAGCTGAGCTGAGATCATGTGTGGGAGGACAGGGATAGGGGAGCGCCAGGATCTGGAAGGAGCTCATTTATAACTGACAGAGAAGTCTCTCCACTCACTGTTTTCAGGCCCCTGGACCTGGACACTTAGACTTGCTTGATGGACATATCTTCAAACTTCGGCCGCTGCACCTGGCAGGCAGGTCTGGGTGGGAGAGGGATGGATGCTGTCCAGTGTCTGAACCATACCATGACCACCACATCCAGGGTCTGTCCCGGCTGCCCCTTGAATTGCTCTCAAGAGGCCTTTTACACTACTGGCACCTCTCTGGCACCTCTCTGGCTCTGCGAGTTTCCCTTTATGCTGCAGAACTCAAGGAAGCAATGAATAATATCACCTGAACTTTTCTCTTTCTAAATAAGAATCAGGGTCATGCTTAGAAGCTTCTTGTCATACTCAAAATGTCCCTTCGGAGTGGTTACCACAGTAATGAAATAGACTGTGCTGGCTTGAGGAAATTTAGCATTACTTTATGTAATCTGGGGGAGTTATCTCTTTTGCTATATATTGCCAGACACTTTCAAATCTACATTTTTTTTTAGCCAAGACATAAATCGCTTGCATCATTAGAACTGCTGAGCAGACTTTTCTCAAAAAACAAAACACTAATAACGCATATTCGTAAAGAGAAGAGCTGCCTCTCAGTTTTCTAGAATCAGATTAGAAATACACACGCATTGAAACAGAGAAGCTCAAGAATCAAGTTAATTCGGGGAACGATGAGACACTTGTCACCATAAGCCCATGCCAGTGTGCACACAGGGCTCACCCCCAGCAGGAGACAGTTCCAGGCTGATTGGGGAAGGCCATAGGAACAGTGACTAATGAGAAGAATCGCAAGGCAGGAGTGACGCGCGGCTCATGTCGTGAGTGTGACGGACACACCAGGAAGTACTGACAACACACCGGGTACCAACACTACCGCCATGCACCGAGCCCTCACCAGCGGCTGACAGCACTGCAGGGTGCCTGCAGTCCAGTCTCATGGCCCCCTGGTCTGCAAACCCTGCTGCCCTACCTGCCCACTCAGCAACGCTGAGCTCCCCTGCCTTGCCCGAAGCTGCACCAGGGCCCCTGAGGACTGCTCTTAGCAAAGAGGGCACTTGAAACCTGCTCGTTTTGCTTCTGCTGGCTGCCTGGCACGGCCAAGTGAAGGGCTGGAAATAAAGTGTGCTTCTTATCTGTGCGTAGTCACCAGCCGTGCACAGAGGTTGTGGTCGCCGGAGTCTGACCGTGCCTGCTAAGTTCCTGGAAACAGACGGGTGGTCCGGCTGACTGTGTGTTTTTAGGGAGGTGAAAGAAAGCACGGAGCTAGGACAGATGATTCTGAAATATAGTTTCGTCGTAAGCCCAAGATTCAGGCTGAACGACAGTGGAGCCTCCAGATCTCTGTGGTGGATGCTTTTCTGCTGAAGATTTTCATTTGTTTTCATCTGTTCTTGGAGTCCAGACAGACACTCCCGCTGGGCAGCTGAATGCGTTCATTGTTCCAGGAAGGGTCCTCTCCATCCTCCACCATTAATCCCCATAGCCGTACAGGCCAGGGTTTGGTATAACTGAGAATTTTATTATCATTTGGACAATCCTTTTGGATTGATTTATACATTCACTCATTCAACACAAACAACAAAGTGTTGGTGCTTTCTGGTCTGGGTGCCGTGCTTGGCGCTGGGGGCAGAAAGCTGAGGAAGACCACATTGCCCTCACGGATGGGAGGGCTGCATCCGACTCAGATAATAAGCTGACGGTAACAGCCAGCACATTCAGACTCAGAGAGTTAAAGACTGTGCACAGCGAAGTCAGTAAACACAACAGCTAATCGGATGTCAGCGGGGGAAAAAGCCAGTGTCTTAAAACTGAAAAATAAGACAATGTCCATTTCTTCAGAATCGCGTTTTCTGCCTCGTGAAATGGACAGGTGCTTGTGTGTGCTGTACTACAAGCGCTCCTGGAACTCTTACTTTATATTTTTATTATGATTACGTTCTCCCCTGTAACTGTCCCTATATCACCCCAGGCTTCTCCCTCCCCTTCCCCTTAATAATAGGAGCCTTTGTTCAAGCCTCCTAGTTTTTCTAGGTACTCTACTTTGTCTAACCATCCCTTATGGACACATCTAATGTTACTCTGTGTCTCTCTGACTTGCCTTAGGAACATCATTCCCTCTGAGGCCTTCCATTGCACTGGAAAGGCAGGGCTTCATCTTTCCTAGTGGCTGAATAATATTACATTGTGCTGTTTTACATTTAAAAAGCTGTAGTAAGCTAAGCTGAGAGATTAGAGAATTTTATCCCATTTTTGAAAAAACCACAATCAGTAGGGTCAACGCAGAGAGCAGTCAGTGATCCTGATTCAAACTCAGACCACAAAGGGGACAGATATAGAGTGGGAGTCACTTGCCCTTCCCTCCAGGCAGGACAGAGCAGACTGCCCTCCGGCAGCAGAGTGCTCGCATAGCCAAGAAAACTGGACAGTGTCAGCTCTGCTCCTTGTGGCCACCAGACCACCGTCACCCCCACATCGACAGCTACTGACACTTGCACAGCAGAAGCCCCCTTCCCCCCCATTCCTCAGTTAGAATTATTAACTCATCTAGCTCTCATCCACCTTTGTGGGAGAGGCACTATTGTGACCCCCATTTTACAGATAAGAAAACTGAGGCCAGGGAAGTTAGGTGACTTCTTGAAGAATTATCCAGTAGCACTACCAGAGAAGGAGCTTGGATAGCCTACCTCCAGAGTCTCAGCTGTTTAACCACTGTGGTCAACTGTTTCTCTATAGATTTTTAAAATATAATAAATATAAATGCAATAATACAAAATTTATCTTAGAGTCTAAATCAGCCCCCAAAATTGTTAAGTTTATATACAAGAAGCAAGGGAAAAATCACCTCTAGGACTCTAAATCTATGCTTGCTATCTATCTATCTATCTATCTATCTATCTATCTATCTATCTATCTATCTATCTATCTATCTATCTATCTATCTATCTATCTATCTATCTATCTATCTATCTATCTATCTATGTGTGTGTGTCTGTGTGTCTGTTCCATATATATATACACATATATGTGTGTATGTTCCATGGCAACTATCAGCTTACTCTTTGTCAATACTTTTCTATTTTTTTCTCACCTAAAGAAGAGCAACTTTTAGGATTAATCTTTAAATGTGCTATTCGTTAAATTTAGCTTAAGGCAGTGATGAGTAGACATAGTTTTAATGTAACAATCAAAAGATGGGAACCCTGGGTTTTCATGGAGAATACATGGGATTCCCATAAGCTTTCCATCTTCAGACTTACAGTGCTTTCTGTTTATTACTATTCTGTCACAACTTCTGTGAGATTTTTATCTCTTCAATTTAATGATTACTTTCTAAATAGATTCTTTGCTGCTCATGCTCAGAGGAAGTGTTCTCTTTCAACTCCCACTTGAATTACAGTCTTCAACTCCTTATTCAGTTCCTACTCTTTGCCATTTTTTTTCCCTAGAAGCATCATACATTTGTCTCACTTAATCAATACAAAAGTTCTGAGCAGAGAAATAGGACCCACACTGACCAGGTAAGGAAATATTTTGAAGATAAACAGCTTACCCAAGGTCACACTGGAGGTTAAGTAGCACAGCAAAAATTACTCAAATTCATGTCATGGGTGTTCTACAATTTCCCCAGGACACAATACTGATTTATTGTGCATCTTGCCTCATACAGTTGAATTGGTTAACTCAAGTTTAGTGCATGAAAGAAAAAATGCTTACTGTCCCCCCAACCTATTGTACTATTGTGCGTTAGCTTTTGATAATCTATTAGCCACCAGAGTTTTTTGGCTCATCTACTGAGAAAAAAAGGAAAGGAATATATAAATCTGAGCAAATGTCTTCAGAAAATTAATTGCATTTGTCTTCATTTCTTACTGTTATAACACTTCGTAGGATTAGTGAAGAGCCTGACTATACCCGATCTGACTGATATGGCTGTGCCATGTTCTCAGAATTGAGATTTTCTACAAAATAATGTTTTTTTCTTAAAGAAAACAATCTCTTGCGGAATATTGTTGGATGTGAGATATAATATGATGAGAGAAAGAATTTATGTAAACTATAGTATATAAAGCAAGCCTGAGACAGCCACTTCTAAAATAAAACTTTCTAAAGGAAACAAACTGCTTTAAAAACTTGATATTGTAATGAAAATTTAATAGGGCTTCCAAACAAAGGAGCATTCATCTTATTCAGGCCCCTCTAAGAAACAAATCCAACTATTTGTCTAAGAAGTCTAGTCTAAGGATTTTTTATATTAACTCCATAATAGTCTTCTATTTGATTTACTGATATAAATTAGTTTTCATAGTGACTGCAAATATAAGTCAAAAAGTGTGGCAAGCTAAAAATAAAAGCCAAAGAAATGAAAATCAACTTCTGATTTCTTTTAATTCACACATTGGAGCCAGCTTCACTTCTCTCTAACAACACATTCAGTATAACTAAAATACAGCAATGATTTCACACTGAAATATATTTTGCAGAACAGGCAGGTTTCTATAATCATCTTCCATAAAGAAAGTTATAAAATAAGAGAACAAAAATAATTTTCATCAACTCTCAAGTTTTTCATGTCAATTTCCCTTCCATCTTTCCATTTTTCTGTTATCTGAAATTCAGTAACAGAAATACAATTAATCTTAAAAGGAAAGACTGTATGTGAGCATTTTTAAACGAGAAAAAAATCACCTGCCCACACTTGCAGTCTCATCTGAAGTGTCACAAACTTCCCCAAGCTTTTCTGTGGTGACCCCGTGCCCCAGAAGAACAAAGGCCATGCCAATTATTGCATTCATTTGTTTTTTCTGTCTCCACAATAGGACTGGGAATCTTTGAAGGTAAAGGACATATATGATACTCCTTTGATTCCACAGTGCCCAGTACAGAGTGCAGAAGTGACTTCATTAACATTTGTTGAAAGAAAAAAAAAACTAATAAATCAAAGGGGAAAAATGGATAAACTATAGATATGCCTTCTCCTAATGAATACCACAGTCTTAATCATCCTGCAAATTTGAAATTCAAAAGTCTAGATTGTAATGAAGAGCTTACAAATTACCTCTCAAAAGGAAAAAGAAATTAATATAAAGTGGCAGGGGGGAAAAACACATCTTCCACTACAAATTCTCAAGTTATGATAACTCTTAGTAATCCAGATGACTGAAGACTGTTTATTTTCACATCACACACTTGATCTTGCTGACACTACAGCGGAGTCCACAACACTTTTGACATTAAATTGAAATCCTTGGGAACTCATTCTGGGGTGCTATTACAGGAGCACCATTCTACCAAGCGCAACATACCTGCTTTTTATGTTCTGCACCCCAGCCCCTATGGCATGATGTTCTGTGTGTCCAGCATGACTTGTGTAATGTGATACCAATCTCGCACTTGATATAAATCAGCAGTTTTCACAGCTGAGAGCTACCTGGCTCTTCTTATTTCACAAGAGCTCTCAAAATCACCAGCAATTGTCCAAGCTCAGTAACCTTTCCTTTCCTTAGTCCCCATCACTAGACTGCACAGCAGCACGTAGTCCTCTCTTCTTTTGACTTCCAGAAACCAAGATATCCTCCATTCCTGTGACCACTCCTCACTATCCCCTTCAACATTAATATACCTTCCGTATGCCATGTCCTTGTCCCTCTCGCTCCCATCCTCTGCACCCCAAGCAGTGTCTTCTCACTCTCATCCTCTGCACCCTGATCTCTAGCACCCCAAGCCACCTGACCCAGTCCTGCACTTAGATTGATGGCCCTGAGTCCTAGACAAGATGCAACATTGCCCAGTTCACAGGTTCACTCGCCTATCGGGGCAACTGTCAGGCTCCTCAGACACCAAGTCTGAAACATCAGACTCACCCGCCCTCAAACATTCCTCCCTCATCTCACTTCTGTTCCTCATCCAGTACTCATCCCTGTTTTTCAGATTCCAGTCTTATAACCACTGGCCACTCTTTCCTCCCTTGACAACTGTGCGATCTATCTTACATTCGTTCTTCCCTTCTGATTCTACTGAGTTCACCTCCAGTTAGCTTCCCCATCCTCTCCACTTGGACAACTGTAAAACTCCAAGTCATACCTTCCAGTCACTCTCCTCTGCAATATAACATATTGCTCTTAAATTAATCTTCCTCGAAAACATCTCCAGTTATCTATGACAGAAAAAGTCACCAACAACTAGAACCCCGAAAATGCAGTCCTCTGTAATTTCTACCACTTTCCTAACTTTGGCTCCCTGCATTCCTTTGGGGTGTTCTGCATTTCAGCAGAAGCAGCTCAGCCAATGTTCTCTGTGGCCGCTCCAAGTAAGTGTGTGCATTCTTGCATATGTTCATCTTTGCATTCAAGCACCTAGCGCATTGCTGAGCACATTAATATGCTCAATAAATATTTGTTAAGAGAATAAGTGGTAGCACTGAAGAGCCAGTTGCCCTGAAAACATATCCAAAATATTCCCTACGAATAAGGTAGAAGTTACTGCATTTAATAAATGCAGAGTGCAGGCTGAGCCAAAGGAATGATGGGGATGGAAGCCACCAAGGAAGGCCCAGGAGGACCCTTCCCCTAAAATATCATAAGCCCTGTTGGAAAGTGCAACCATTCCAGACTTACAGTAAAAGGGCAAATGGTAACTTGTCAAAGAAGCTGCCAGTACTACGTTTTTTAGAAAAATGCAGTTCCTGCTGTTCTTTATTTACTGAGATGGGTGTGACCCAACAGAGTCATTTGTCAAGACCTAAACAGTTGCAGCATAGCAAATCTGAACCTTTCACAATGAATAATGCATTATTAACACGCAGCCAAAGGACACTAAGGTTCGACTCCCAAACATTCTGGTACCAGGAAAAAAGAAAAGGAATCTCACTTGGAAAATTAAAACATGTGTTGCATGTTCAACTCTCAACATCCATAAAACTGAAGAAAGAGATGTCAATTTGTCCAATAATAATGATAAAGTTGCAAAAGCAGGAAAACGCAATGACCAAATCAGGGTCATCTCTTTTCTATCTCTATTTTGAGATATGTTTTGTGATGAGATATTTAGAACAGGAGTTGAACCAGATAATATTGAAGATATTAAAAGACATGAAAAAGTTGCAGGGGTTGTTCTCTAGTTGTTGCTCTTGATTCTGTTATGAGGAAAGTTTTTAATGCTTCTAACTTAGAATTTGTACCCTGCCTCAGTTATGCTTGAGCCCTGGAATTATTAGACTATTAGTAACAATTATTTGCTGCACCTGGCTATTCAAATAAAACTCTTGTTAATCATTTTCAGAAGTCTCCCTTCTTATGCATAGGAGACTAAGAAGGCTACCATTTCCACACACTGAACTCCCATCAAAAGATCTTTCTCCAAAGAACTCCAAACAAGTTGATTGTCTCTTGAAATTGCCCAAAACATCATAACACAATAAATGTGGAGATTTTAAACACATCATACTTCAACCAAGAGCTCAAGGTCATTATCAGCAGTCATAAGTCATGTAGATAGTAAGTACCCTTGATAAGATGTGATGAAATGTGGTCTTCCTCCCCCAAATCCATAACCCCAATCCAATTATGAAGAATGTCAGAGAAATCCCAACTGAAAGATACCATACAAATGCCTGATTATTAAGTAATCCTCAAAACAGTGAAGGTTTCCAAAAATCAGGAAAGGCAGGGAATTCATCACTGCCTAAAGGATGTAAAGAGCCAGGATGACTACATGTGCTGGCTCCATGGGAGGGACCCAGACATGAAAAACGGACATTAGGCAACAACTAAGAGAAGTGTGGCGTTTAGGAAGCAATGCTCTGTAACAAGTGTACCAGGCTGGTGGAAGAGGTTAGTAATGGAGGAACCTGGGGTATGAGGGTGGCCCATGGAAATATGAGGTACTTGCATGCTCAGTTCTATAAATCTACCACTGTTCTCTACAGTCTACAAGTAAAACCTATTGACAATTAAAATGGCACCAGTAAGTTCAGTGATAGGAACTCTGACAGGAGAGTTGTTTTACATGGTTTAGCAGAGCAAGATAAGAAGGGGAGGGAGGAGAAGAAGAGGGTTTATCAGACAATAAGGGGGTACTTGCCACACATGGTACGTGACTCAGAAGGTGAACATGATGAGAGCTGAATGTTTGTAATAGTTAAACATTGGGTCAAATGTCTGCAGTGGACTTCGGGGCAAACTGTTCTCTGATTATTATTTGAGCCTCATTCTGTTCACTGTTGATATCATTGTATTTCAAAAATAACACACAACTTGATTGGCATCTGCAAAGTTACTGTAAATGTTACTGAATACTCTAAAGCTTCTAGAGTAGTGAATGAACTGTGCATTTTTTTTTCATGAAAAGACATTTTTAGAAAAAATTAATTTAAAACCTGGAGTAATATTTTTAAAATAAGCTACATCCAGAGAAAGATATATTTTATGCTGCTTAAAAAGACATACTTTTAAAGTTTTAATCTTATCCATCTTGGTGGATACTTGAGAATATTAGTCAATATGGTTCAAGGGTTGTCTCAGTTGAGTTCAACTTGTGAAAACATATAGTGCTATCATTTCTTCAGTTCCAGAATTTCTGTTTGGTTCTTTTTTTTTTTTTTTTTTTTTTTTTTTTTTTTTTTTTTTTTGAGACTAGGTCTCGCTATTTTTGCCCATGGAACCGCAGGCTCGTGTTGCCTGGGGTACCACGAACTCAAGCAATCCCCAGCCTCAGCTTCCCAGGTAGCTGGGATTACAGGTGCATGCCACCATGCCCAGCTATTTTTTTGGGACTAAGTCTCACTGTGTTGCCCCAAGCGGGACTCGAACTGTGATCCCTAGCCCCAGCCACTTCATAGGCTGAAGTTTACAGGCACAAGCCTCCATGCCCGACTTCTGTTTGGTTCTTTTTATCCTTTCAAGCACTGGATTGAACTCATATTTTTTTCCATATATTATTTTTCAGTACCCATTTACTATCTACCTGTGTTCTCTTGAAGCTCACTGATTCTGTGATGATTATTTTGAATTCTCTTTCAGGCAGCTTTTAGATCTTCATTGCTTTCGAGCCTATCACCGGAGCTTTATTTTTTATTCCTTTGGTGGTTCAAGTTTTCCCTGATTCTTTCTGATCCTTAGCATTGCTTTGGTGTCTGCATTTTTGAAGAAGCAGTTTGGCTCTCCCAAATGAACTTCAAAAAGGAGAGTCTTTCACCAATAAGACCTACCAGAGAGCCTGGGCAGGAAAATTGGTAGAAATCACAGGTGGCTGGTTGGCAGGTTTATGAGATATGCTGCCATGGACCACAGGTGTATGACCATCGGGAACAAGCAGCTCAGGGAGAATTCTAGTTTTAAGACAGTTAATCTCCCTTCTCCTTTTAGAAAGTACTCCCTCGAAGAAGTGATATAGAAACAAACACAAATGTCATCTTCCCCAAATATTTACTAATAAATGTCATGGAGAACTGGAAAGGTTGCTACACCTGTGCCTTAGCAGAGCCTGAAGAAGTAGGTGAGGCAGACACAGTGGCACATTTGGAAGCAGTAGTTCAAGGAAACCAAAAGCCAAAAAAGATCTGACTTGAAAGGACAATTACATTCCAAAAAAAAAGAAAACTGACACAGAATAATCAAAATGGAGATACAGCCTTTGAAAGCTGAAGACTCTTCTAAAACTCCTCGCAGAAAGATCTGGTCACTCCAAAGGGAAAAAAAAATCAGATTGACCTTACCCTTTCCATGACAAAATTCAATAGTAGAAGCATACCTATAAAAAATTCAAATAAGGACAATTTTCCTGATGAATTTAACCCATTTGGGGTGAGTTTCATTTCTGATTTTTCAATTTCTTCACTAGAATGTTTACCTCAGAGGATATAAGTGAGGTATATATGGTATACTTCTTCTTAATAAATATTAGTGTTTCTTGCCTTCTAAAGAGTAGAAAATTCAAGTGTTTGGAATCATTTCTTATATATAACTGTGCACTTTCTATTTACTCTGTGTTCTTTCACTAAAAACATGCAGCTAAACTTTATCTGAGATCTTGTATGAATGATCATAAGTAATAAGACCAGGTTTACTTGGGATGTTTAAGCAGTTATATTTACTATGTGACTAATTTGAATATTGTAGAACTGCAATTGATAAATAGGTACTTTTTCCAAAGATTTAATTAAAGTTACATAAATATGAAGCATTATATTCTTCATAAGTCTGCACTGACAATATTCTTTATGTATTTCTATTTCAAACTAAGTATAAAATGTTGCTATAAGGTTGCTATTCCATAATAAACTAAAGTTATTTTGTAAGAAAATTGCTTTTCTTAAGAATTCTGAAGTTAAATTAGTACAGTTGAAATAGAATGAGAATAAAAAGCTGATAGTTTTACATAATTCCTTCTATAACAAGCCTTTAACAATTTTTACCCAAGAAAATTTCTTTATCTACTACTATTCCCTTGTTAATAGCTTTTCTTTAATTTTCTTCTGTCTCCTGTCTTGGTGCACTCATTTTTTCTTTTGGTAAGTGATTTTGCATCTTAATTAAACATAAGGGAAGATATCTGTCACCAACCATTTAATTGCATTTATAAAAAAATTCAAGAGGTTATTATAGAAACCCTCAAGATGTTTTCAAAAAATTTAATTTAAAATATACAGTTCTACAACTTATAGCAACCAGAAATAAACAAATTGCTTGCAAGTGCTGAAATATAACTGTTAAGTCTAAATGCCTTATTAAAGAAAATATACTTACATGTATTACTTTTTTAAAAAAATAATAAAATTTCCTTTACACTTAGGTTCCATACACTTACATCTTGGTCAAAATGCCAAGTAGAACATATCAGTTTTATATACTACTTGAAAGTTTATTTCCTGAATTAACAACATTGAGAAATATAGTGAGTAGCATGATATGATGTGATGGTGCTGGAAACTGTTGAGCTCAGCATGAGTGATTGGCATCTTTAAAAGATGCAAGCAAAAAAGAAAATAAATAAATAAAAGATGACCACACATCACCAGAGTAAAACCAAGGGTGCTAGTACTTAAAGTCTGCCTGGGTCAAACACAGAATTTTTTTTTTGAAATTTATCAGTTCTAATTTTATTTATTTTATTTTACATTTTTTGCAAAGGCAGCATCTTCAGAAACTAGTCAAGAGTGAAAATTCAATAAAGGGGTTTAATTTGAAAAGTTATCCCTGTCAAAACAAAGCAAAGAAAAAAATTATCTACCAATTGAAATAAAAGATCTAGGCATATCACCTGACCTGAGTGTAAAA
>PVHY01031445.1:0-12644 GCA_004024945.1 Uropsilus gracilis | reverse complement strand
ATATATATATATATTTACCCTTCCTATGTGGAGAGAGATGTTTATCCCAACTAAGGAAAAGAAGGTGCTCTAACCAAGTCATTCCATTTGATTTATCCATGGAAAGAGGTCATATTGGGCAACTAAATGGGGAATAGCCAATCTATATCTATATATTTATATCTATATATATTATAATATAATATGTATGTGAGTGTGTGTTGTCTTACACAACTCTCAGCATGCCTCTCTATACGCTCCATATGAACATCAGGTGGGGATGTCTCCTAGGATCCTTGGAGCACAATGTTTACATTCACCCATAAAGTTGAGGCTCTCTCAGGTGCTTATCTTCTCCCCTCTAAACTGCCCTTTCATAATTCTTCCAGGTCTCTTTGCTTCTTTCACAACCAGAGGCTGTCGGATAGTTGGTTCTAAAGACAGTCTCATCTAGGCTTCTTGTTATCCAAGTGACCTGAATCTCATTTGTCAAAAAGGGCATAATGAAAGCTGGGCACGGTGGCTTGTGCCTGTAAGCTTCAGCCTATGAAGCGGCTGGGGCTAGGGATTGCGGTTCGAGTCCCATCTGGGGCACGTAGTGAGACCTAGTTCCAAAAAAATACAGCTGGACATGGTGGTGCGTGCCTGTAATCCCAGCTACCTGGGAAGCTGAGGTTGGGGATTGTTTGAGTCTGTGGTACCGCGGGCAATGGTCGCCGTCAGTTCCACAGGCAAAAATAGCAAGACCTAGTCTCAAAAAGGGGGGGTTGCATAATGAAATCATATTAGTCATTGGGTTAGTTTAAGGGCTAAATGAGATATAGTGTTTTATTCGTTTATAAGTTTTATTTTTATTGTCATTTTTTTTCTTAGTAAGTGTTCCCCAAAGACACAGAACCACTGAGATATAGGTAGATAGGTAGGTAAGTAAGTAGGTGGGTAGAGAGGTAGATAGATAGGTAAGTAGGTAGATAGATTACTTGAAGGAATTGGTTCACATAATCATAAAGACCAATAGATTTCAAGATTGGCAGTCAGTAACTAGAGACCCAAGAGAGCCAATGTACAGATTTAGTCTAAGCACAAAAACCTCAGAACAAAAAGAGCTACTTGCTAAGTTCTACTTTAAAAACCGACAGACTTGAGACCCTAGCTGATGTTTCGGTTCTAAGTCCTATGGCCAGAAATACAAATGTCTCAATTCAGTCAACCTGAGGTGATCCCTCTTAGTCAATCTTTCTGCGCTATGCAGTTCTTCAACTCATTATCTGAGGCCCATCCACGTTAGTGAGGGTAATCTGATTTACTTATTCATTCAGATGTTAATCTCCTCCAGAAAAATCTTCACTGATACACCCAGAATAATATTTGACCATGTGGCTAGGCACCCCACAGCCTTGTTCAGTAGACACAAAATTAATCATCACAAGTACTTAGCACAGCACCTTAGCAACTACAAGACTTCAATGAATACTAACTTAGGAGCCTCTTTTACAGTTTCTAATTCTCATAATCTCCTTTCCCTGAGTTCCTATAACATTCATTCATATAGTATTCATTCATAACATTCATATAGCACAGAGAGCACTGTAATGTGCTTTATTAATTATGTCCATTTTGTTTCCCCAGTTAGATAGGGGAGGAATAAAGAGAAAAAATCATTGACATGAGTTGTTGAATGAGTAAAGAGCTGTGACTTTCCCCTTCCTATGTGGAGAGAGAGATGTTTATCCCAATTAAGGAAAAGAAGGTGCTCTAATCAAGTCATCCCATTTGATTTATCCATGGAAAGAGGTCATATTGGGCAACTAAATGGGGAATAGCCAAGTTGCAAAACCCACAGACTCATTTTGTGCTTTTATAGATCAGTGAGTATTGGGCAGGATGATCTTGGAAAAGCTTGATGTACAGTTCTAAAGTTTGGTAAACAGAGCTAACAGTAAATGGAGTGCCTACTTCTCACGACCACATAGGATGCCAGTGATAAATATTTGGGCATGGGGGAAAGGGTCCATGTATTTTGGTGTACTGATAAAGATAGGGGCAAGATTCACCACATGCCAGTTCACTGAGACAGTTAAAGAGATTGATAATGGACTTTAGCAATACCCATGGCACAGGATGAAGTAGCACAAAGAACAGAAAGGAATCAAATGAAGTGACCGCTGCAAGTATTGGAAATCAGTGTAGGAACTGAAAACAAAGGAGATCTAGCTGCTCTTCTCCCAGGGCAGAAGTAGAATGATGTTAAAACCTCACCCCAAGAAACAGTACAGTGATTACTAGGCAGTATGTACACTCAGTGCAGGCCATCAGCAGTATAACCAGACTGAGTGAGACTGAGGCATGTCTACCACCAGTAGATGACAGTTGTGTACATATTCTATTTCTCCTGTTTTTTATCATTCATATTAAACAAAAGATTTGGAACCTAGAGGAAGGGAAGGAAGTAGTGCCTCCCCAAATAATTTGTCTTCTTTCCTCTACTTCAAGGTTTTAATGTGGGAGGGGAAATAAAAGATCTGACCAACTGCTTCTCTTCCCCCAAGTCTTCAAGTCAGGTAGTAAGAAAACATTCTTAAACCAAGTTTAAATGAAATTCAACTTAAAATGGACCTTTAAATGGGGCCAGTCTGAATACTTTCCAGGTATTAAAGTATAATAAGATATCACAAGTGACTGCTAATATTGAGTTCTCCACTTCTGAACACAAATAGCACTGCCTTTCTTATCCCTCTAACAGTTATGCAGAGCTGTGTTCTAATTCTGATCAATTGACTAAGAGTGAATTTAACAAGTGTCATTTCTGATCTAAGAAAATGAAAATTTGTGAAGACCCCAGTGGTTCCTTGCTCATCTGTGTTCCCTAATGCCTGCACGATAAATTGGTCATTCGATACAAAAAGGCTGTCTCGCTGAGATCTCACCTCTTGACAAAGAGATGCCCTGAGTTCTCTTGGACTGTAAGCAGATTTGCCATGGCTAAGAAACAAACCTTTGTTGGTGTCACTGGCATTCCTGATTAATTCATAACCACAGGATAACTTTGCTTATTCTACCCATGCAGAAATCGAAATTGAGACTTAGTGTACTGTTAGAAGAAAGTTAAAATATTTGGTAAAAGATTATCAGTTAAGTGATGGAGAATAAAATCACTTGTCTTTGATTCTGGAAAGATAGTGGTGCATAGACACAAGAGTAAAATATTTGTCAAAAATGTTTGTTATAGATAACTTGGGGAAATATATTTGATTTTTATTACTGCTATAACAAGCACAAATTTAGGCTTACACAAGGCGCATTTATTACTGTAAAGCTCATTAATTCAAATTTGTACACAAATATTACCAAACTATTAAGGAAGGAGCAGACCATATTTCTTTCTGGAGGCCCAAGGGGAGACTCCAGACCCTTGCTCAGTTATATGTTAGCAAAACCTTGTTTTTTGCATTCTGAACTGAAAGTTGTTCCCATCTTCTAGAGGCTACCACATTCCTTGATGTGTGACTCCCTGACTCCCTTTCCTTTATCAACAAAGCCAGCAAGGTCAGATACAGTTTCCATGTTGAATCTCTCTGACTTAGTCTTCTGATTTTAAGAACTATGTGATTAGATTAGAACCACGTAGATATGCAGTATAATTTCTATATTTTAAGGTTAAATATTAATAGTGGTTTTCCATCTGCAACCTTGGTTCTCCTTTGCCATGTGAAAAACAGTTTCACAGGTTCTAGGAATTAGAATGCAGACACCTTTCAGAGTTACTAGTCTGCCTAACAGAGGAAGTATGTGAACCCAATGGACTTGAACTCCAGGGGAAGAGTTTAGAAACTAGGGTGTTAGAAGTTGTTCACTGATGAATCTATTTAGCAATGGTATTAAAAGAAAAAGAGAAAACTATTAAATGTAAAACATGTTACAAAAAATGAACTAAGAAAACATTTGCTAATTTGCAAAAAAGAAATATGAGAAAATAAAGAGTTTTCAGAATTTCAGGGTTTGAAGCTTTGGAAAAATCATCTACTTCCTGTTCCCAAAGAAGTGGGCTCAGAAAATAAAGACTTTTTGTACAAAATACCAGGAGAACCATCCAAATGATTAAGGACCTCAGGCAAGACTAAGGCCAAGGCACTTGCCAGAACTTTTCTGTTGGATAAAATGACTCAAGACAAAGATAAGAGTTACTAGGCAGAGTACTTACCAAAGTCCTATACCTTTAAACTTGACCCCATTAAGCTGAAGATGAGGTTTGTCACTGTATCACCCAAGTGAAATAGGCTTAAGAATCAAAACCAAGACTACAATTGTAGTCATTGATCACATGGGCAGATTGCAGGAAAACAAATCATTAAGTCAGCTGGGTTTTGAAGGAGACATGTATTGCAAGAAAACATGTGTCTTGTTTCAGTTATAATGGAACCTTTAAGTCCTTAAAGGGAATCTTCCCAAATACAGATATTGTATGTAGCTGAAATAGATGATGGAAGAAGAAACTCCAGATGTCAAATCCATGGCCACAAATTCCATGGGTGACTACTGCTGGAGGTTTATTCTTCACCCACAATAGGCCTGGGATGAGGGTGAGGCAAGAAAGACACTTGCCACAAGTACCAAATTTAGGAGACTGCCAAAATATCAGGATGACTAGTGCTGTAAAACTCTTAAAAACAGAATGAATAAAAACTGATGTTTTAATATTAATATTTAAATTTCTAAGTCCTATTTAAAATAAAAACTAATGTAAAGAAACCCATGGCAAATGAAATATCAGAAATTTAAATAAGACATATTTCCCGAACTGAGATTCAGGTGAGATGTGAAGCTCTTGCTCTCAGAATTATGTGCGAACAAATCTCACTTCCCTTCTCAGAAACTGGGTGCTGACATGTTGGAAATGCAATGTGGAAGCAGTAGAGTCATCAGTCTCTATTGCACTGTGCTGTCTGGGTCATCAGATCCTCAAACCGAGATTGCATGAGTGCAAGATAGACTTCTGGTGTGCTAGAGACTGAGGTTTTAAGGTTAATTTTTTACCTTCATCTAAGTAACCTATCTTGACTAATTGGAAAATGAAATTTTCTGTGTCAGACTGTCTAGAAAAAAGAAAAGGAAATAATTTCGCTTATACTCTTCTTATTTGAGATTGTTCACTTATTCATATTTTTTAAGAGATACCAAGGAAAAATATTATTAGAATGAAAACTGGAATTTTTTATGTAATGCTAAGAAGTACAATGGTGCCAACAAAATTAATGAAAATCTGGAAGAGTCCCTTACTTTGTGAGCCTCAGGATTCAAGTACAGTTTTTAAATAATTACAAAATGATCTTCTTCCCTAACAGAACTTTGATTTGATCAAGGTGATGACCAGTGTGTCTCATAATATTACTTCATGTTGAGATGATTGAGAAGCAAGCAGAGAAATGCTGACTTTCCCCATTTCTCATCACTTTTCATTTTATAGGTAATTATCACTTATGATTTAATAATTAGTTATTAACCTCAGTGTGAAATGAACCCCTGTCATTATCAAATTCCAGTTCACAGCTATAATACTTTTATTCACTGATATATTCCTGAAGTTTTATAATAATGTGAATTTTTTACTGTCAAGTAATATTTGTTTGTGTTTTGGAACTGTTTTACGCCATCATATTAATCTTAAGGCAGTAATATATCTTAATAGTATATTTCCTGGTCCCTGGTTAATCTAGTAAGAAGCTAAGGATCTAAATAACATTTAAATAGACTAGAAGACTTCATCTTTATTATTTCCCAGTTTTATGGCGATATAATTGATACAGCACTATTTAAGGTATACTGCATAAAATGATATGACTCATATATCGTAAGAAATAATCACCAAAGTAAGTTTAGTTAATATCTAGTTACAGAAACAGAAAAAAAAAGTTATTTTCCATGTAATGAGAACTCTTGGGACCTTCTTTCCATAACTTTCAAGTATATCACACAACAGTATTAACTACAATCATCATCCAGCATTTATTTATCTTATAATTGAAATTTTACACCTCCTGATCACCTTCCTTTAACTCCCCTCACTCCTATGCCCACTTCTGGAACCACAAATTACAAATTACTTATCACTGCAGATTTATTTATTTAATCTTGCATTTTTATTTTTTCTATGATCACAAGCTTCTTAAGACCTTCCTAGTCACTAAATACAGGAACAGAAAAATTGGAGATAGTCCTTGAATTTCTGGTTAGGTCCATGTACAACTATTCTCTCACCTTGAAATTAAGTTTCTGAATTCAAAAGAGGTAAAAATCTCCATAAAGGGTTGCCTTATCTTAAACACACTTTTCCAATAGCTTGTAGTCTTAAAGTATCTGTAGTCTAGAAGGAAAAGAAATGCTATTGTTTAACAAAACAAACAAATAAAAATAACTTCAGAAATCAACATGGAAAAAAACAGTTGTTCTTAACTTGTGGTATAAATAAATGCAACAACTTAAAACAAGACCAATATCTTCCACTCACTGGATGGGCAAAACCATTCTTAAATGTCATACTTAATGCAAATGAAACTGACAATCACTAATAAGACTGGAACTGATGCAATACTTATATATTCTGGCACTACAAATCTACTGATAGAAGTCTCTTCAAGGTACATGATGAGGGTGAGGATAATGACATATATTCAAATATTCATTCAATGAATTCATTCAATGAATAACAAGTTCTGAAAAAAAAATCTGAGATCCTCATAAATGCCCAACAATCAATACATGGTTTCAACATTTATAATAGCATGGATTCTTTGAAAAAATAGAGGTCTTGAGATATGGAATCTACCTAAATATGAAAGACCACTTGGTTTGCTTTCATAGATTCATTTACCTGGGTTGCATGTGGCTCAGGTTTTTCCTAGTCCTATAACTTGGAGAACAAGATTCTTGGAGTCATACTTACTCATCTGTAATAGAGGGATTTGAATGCACCTCACTTATAGGTTATTTTAGTGATTAATTCAATGAATTAAATTAAATAATTAAGATTTTCCTCATGATTCATGACACCTATAAGAAATTAATCATAGCTATACAGAGAACCTTTCTTCTCCATTCACTTCACCCAGACTGCCATCTTGCTCTTGATTTGTCTGCCCAACAATCTTGATTCTAGGAAGCAGATGTGTTGAGTATGTATACAATGATGTGCACATCAGAAAGGTCTACCTCTGCAATACTCTTGTGAATTGTAAAACTAAGAATTAGGTCTTTGAAACTGATATATTGCATGCACCAGCAAAACTGAATTTCCAAAAATATATGCTTAAAAGCAACTCCTAAAATGGGATAACCAAATAAGACACTCACTATACCACCAGGACAGAGGTCAACTTCCTTAGAGAAACCAAATTCTGTGAATGGCTATAGCTACAGCCAACACAATAGCAGGATTTGTGTTTCATTTATAATCTATTATCCTGCATGCTCAGTATCTTTCAATGCTGACTGATTTCCATCATCAGGATGCATCTATATTTACCACTAATCTTTTTGTTCTCCAAATGATTTACATTTTTCCATCACAGAAATAACCCAGTGAGAATCAAATCCCAAATAGAACAAAGTAAAACAAAACAAAACAAAAACAAAAACTGTACCCATCAATGTTAAAAGAAGCATCTGGAACATTATCCACACTAATTGCCCCAGATAAAACTATGAGCCAAAATTGCCCCTCTTGTCTCCTTTCCCTGTCTTCATAGCCATATTTTTTACCCCTTATTTTCTACCAGTGATCATGATTACTCTACCTTCCCTATCCTAATCAAGACTGCTTTAAGGGGAAAATTCCAATAACCTCATTCACATTAGGATGTAAATTGACAATTCCCTGTAATGCTTAATACGGTCTCTCCCATAGCGAATTTTTATTTTTATGTGAACCAGAGGACCACATCTAGAAATATAATTTCAGCAGTCAGAAAGTTATGTAGAGAAGGTCATACAAGGAGGCTGAAGACACTCCTTAAACCTATGTATGCATCAGACCCTGAGCAAGGTAGTGTAGCAAAATTTGTGGGAATAACTGGGAGCTGAGGACCAATCAGATGTGGGGGTACTCTTGGATGAGTCAGAGCAGAGAGGGAGGTGGAACCTGGGAAGGGAAGGCTCCGTGGCAGGTAGGAATCAAAGCTGATTTCTTCCGGAGATCCATACAGGGGACACCCAGCAAGGCAACCTGGGTCTCTAGGCATATAGGAAGGGCTGGCAGAAGACAACATTCAAACATTCAAAAAAAGAAGCAGCAGTGCCAGAAGGGTGAGCTCTGGTGGGTAGGAGTGGGTTTGGGGGAGGGAGGAGGGCTTTAGGCAGGCCTGGTGTTTCAGCATCATGGGCACATTACTCAGAAAACTAGAGTCAGGTATCACCCTTACCTTTGTAGCTCCTGGGACTTTAATGGCACATCTTCCTAGGTTCTTGGCATGGGGACCCACTCAAATGCAAGTAGTAGCCACCCCAGAATGTTTAGAAAAAGTGGGCCATGATTTTGACCCTTGACCCTTACTTGTCTCTCTGGCCACACTTAGCCTTTTCCCCCGGACTGACCTCTCCTCTTTCTCAACTATGAATTTCTTCTAGTATGTGGTTTTTGAGTATCTAGCTGCTCTTTTGACTGACCTTCACGTGCCCACAACATTCATTCCGTGTTCTAATCTCCCATTCCAGTTTCTCACCAGCTGACTTGTATTTTCCACATCTGACTCCAGTTCTAACTTCTCAGACTCATTACCCTTGAAGTAATTGATGCTTCACATAAAGTAATCGAGAGATAGCTTCTGCAGTACTCCAAACCATCTCCCTTCTCCCAAGCAAATCTCATCTTCCTTGGTCTCAATTACCCTTCATGGGAGTACTGAGAAAACTTGCCATAGGAAGAACCTGCCCTATGTAAGGAAGTGCAGATTGGAGGTGGTTCCGCAGAGTTGGAACTCGTTGGTATAATGAGTTTCTCCACTATTTCAGTGTCCCCCTAGATAACACAGCAAATTTGAGAGAGATTCTTATTCATCTTATAACTGGACAAAAATCTCCCTGTTTTGACTAATATCTCCTCCCTTCTCAACCCTTCAGACCCTGACAATCACCTTTTTCTTTATGAGTTTGACTTTTCAAGATTCTGTATATGAATGAGATCATGGAGTATTTCCCTATCTATGTCAGATCTATTTCACTTAGCACAAGGACCTCAAGGTCTATTCATATTGTCAGCTTCATTTCAGTTTATGTGAAACCCAGGGAAAACTCTGACTCATTTCTTTGGGTCACATATTCACCTCTGGGTCAGTTACTGAGTGGATTATGTGGTACAGTCTGCTAAGTATTGACAAATATCTTATTTCTTTATTTTTGTCACAGGGCCATACTTCCTTCACAGCCTTCCTTGCAGTTTATTGTGGTCCTGTGACTATCTTCTGAACAATGGAATGCAGAAGGAAGGGATATGTGTAAATTCTAGACCTTGCTTATAAACACCTCCCACAGTCAGCCATGCACGTGCTTTCTCTTCCCCTATGTCCTAAAGAGATGCAGAGGACTGCACTGAAGATGAGGCCAAGGGGATGATAAAGGTACAAAATGAAAGGATGTTGGGTGCCTGAAGAGCTGTGTGAAAGACTGTTTACTATCCAAAAATGTCCACCTTGACTCTTGTAGGAGCAAGAAATTGCTTTTGTTTCTATCATAGCACTGAAATTTGGGAGTGTTACAGCCACAATATTTCTTGTGTAAGTGGTACAGGGCATAGTGAAGTGTAAGTGGTTTGGGCTCAGTTTTGTGGATAGATGAGAAAAATACTATGACTTTTGGTGCCAAAATTTTGGGTTCTAATGGAATTCTAACTACACTTATGTATTCTTGCCTTTTGTTAATATTACAGAGACAAGTTAGCAGATTCGGCAGGGCCTGAGTCTTAGATATTCCTTGTAAGTAAAGGCATGAGTTTCTGTGATTGACTGTACCCCTGGGGCCACACAGAACATAGAGCAACTTGAACCCCAAAGGAAATAGAAGCATGCTGCCATGACATCATCTAAAGTGAGACTATTGATGTCAATTGCATGCATAGTGATCACAGAAGAATAGGGTTAACTACAACAGGCTTATAATTCTTACTTAAAAAATTCTGGGTCAGGAGAAACCACATCCACTTTCAATATCTAAAAATATTCACCTTAACACATTGGTTGGTAGCTCTCATTTCTCCATTTGATCTTGTGTTATTTTACTAATGGCATGTATTTTTTCTCTAAACATGTAACTTTGCACCTGCCATAATAACATGGAAGGCTCCTGCCTATAGTTATGAAGTAATGGTTCTCTGCCTTAGGATGCCTTACATTCACCTGAAGGGCACCACACCTAGAGGTTTTCGTTCAGTACAGGAGGCAGATGCTGCTGGTTGTGGGTGGGAGGGCAAATTATGAGAGTATCTAGACTAGGGAAAATGGGGTAAAGTCATCATGTGTGTGTTGTCAACTGTATTCAGGTTTGAACAAGACATTACATCACCATAGGTATAGATGAAAAATGTCTGACTTCAAGGTAAAAAAAATTTGTAAAAATAGTGAAAGAATCCCATCTATATAGCCTTAGGCTCACATATGGTAAAAACTGAAAAAAGCTTTAACTACAAAGTTCTGGCAGGGTCATAATTGAAGAAAATGATTCAACTGAAGATAAAGATGTGGTAAATGGCCCTACCTGCTTCTGACCTGAGACTATTGTTTCACATTTCCTCAAGGTAACTGCCATTAGCCAAGGATTGCAAATTAACAAAAACCAGATTTTTTAAGCTATGTTTTGCATCAGAACTATGTAATTATGTGAACATAGTCAGTTTTTGAAGCAATTGCATTGCTGAAGAAACTGAGGCAGGACTGAAAAAGTTGTATAGTATGAACTTGAAAACAACCTTCAGTCTCTCTCTTTCTCTCTCTCTCACTAGATTTCAAGATACAAGACAAGAGAGATTTCGTCTTTTAAACCACTGTACCCAGGTCCAGCACAGGGTCTCACAGAGTATCAGTTTAATACAATATCAATTAGTAAATAAGCACCAGCGGAAAATAAACCTAAACAGAATAATACAATCTCCAGAGACCTGAAAGTTGAATCAGCTAGAATCTGGCCATGAAAGCCAAAGTGTATTCCCGAAGAAGGTATTGGAGTCTCTGTGCTCCTTGGATATGGCCATGGAGATTTATGGACAAAGAAAAAGGGTGTTCAGGGACAGATATGGGGACCAGGGGAGTGTGGAAAGGGCAGTTGTACCTAGATGGCAGAAGCAGGGACCGTCAGGGAAATCTCACCCCCACCCTCAGGGTATCCTGGAGTGGGATACTCACCATGTCTGTTTAGCAATTGCTCAACATTGCTATATATGTGTGTATGCGTTCCAGTATTCCCCTCTGTAAATAAGAGCTTTATTCTTATTCTACTGAATTATTGTGCAATAAGGGTTATGGGAGTTTGCAGATAATTTGTCTTTTTAAATAAACACATATTTGGACTATGACAAGCCCAAACTACATGGAGTGGTCTCTGTCATCACCTGCCATCCTGGAATGGGACCGGATTAATTAGTAATTGGATGACACTTTGGTTGATTCTTTTCGGAAGAAAGTATTGATGGAACAAAAATATTTATAAACAAAGACAATGAGTATGTTATGTGTTCAACAATCTATCCCTCATGCCTCTACCACTGCTATATTATTTTTTGCCTAAAGGATGGCCAGTATTTCCCAAACTCCCTTGAAGTCTACTGTGGCCATATGACATATGTCTTAGTTGGTTTAGGTTACTATAACGTGTTTGGATTGTGTGACATATAAGCAACAGGCATTTGTATTGAAAGAGGAAGTTAGAAAATAGGTGCCTACAGTCAGTTAGGAATAGGGTAACCCAAGCCCCTCAGTTCATTTGTCAGATTGACTGAGAACAATTGGTTGGAACCAAGAGGGTGCCCTTTCCCATGTCCTCCTCCACCCAGGCCCATGTCCCCTAGGTCCATTTATCAGTTCAACTGAAGAGTTCAGAATGCCAACACAATAATACAATGCTAAAGTAATGACCAAAGCTAGTTTCAGCAAGGTTGGCCAGGTAACGTGGGCAAACTCAGTTGGTAACCTAGAGCAACCCCTCAAACTCAGGACACCTAGGTTGCCCAGGAGACCCCCATAGGTACAACACAGAAACACCAAATAACCAGACTTCTGATCCTTGCTTATACTCGTATGAACACATACCTCTCACCATCTCAGTGGCTACCCAATAGGGACCTCTCTCTGCTCAGAGAGAACCAACCCGGATTATCCAAAATAATCTCCCAATCTTAAAATCTCCCAAATGTAAAGTACAGTTTAACTATGTCACAACTACAAATACTCTTCTTTGACCACTGTACTTATTTCTCATACAAGACAGAAGCAACTTAAGTTCAGAATTTTATTATATATTGCCTTGTATTAAGCTCTAATTATTTCATGTTTCCTATCATATAATGCTAATACTTTATTCAATAATTATTTTTGGATATAGTGTCTATAAGTACTATGCACATAATATAGTATTATGAAGGTAAATAGTAGTCAATAAATCCACTTAAAAGGAGTTCAGGCCTGGCA
>PVHY01031444.1:0-12654 GCA_004024945.1 Uropsilus gracilis | reverse complement strand
GGAGGAGGAAAGGAGAGGTAGAGGGAGGGGAGGGAAGGAGGAAGGGGGAGAGGAAAGAGGGAGAAGGAAAGAGGGTGGGAGGGACGGAGGGAAGAGAGGAAACAGGGAGGAGAGAGAGGGAGGGGAGAGATGGGGGAGGCAGGAGGGGAGGAAGGGAGGAAGAAATGAAGGGGAAAGGAAGAAAGGAAGGGGAAAGAAGGGAAGGAAAGAAACGATGGTGTGTCACCACGGACATTTTTGAATGTTAGCCAAAGCTAACAGTTAGGTAGGGCTTCCAGCCTCTTCCCAACTAAAGGGCAAACATCGAGGATCAAGGTGTGGCTGGTGAGATCCCGTAAAGAAAACGTGCCCAGAGAAATGCTGCCTTGTGCACAAGCATTTGGGAAGCTGCTTCCTTCAGACACGCCAGGAAGTCCCAAGGATGTCCATTTGTGCAATTGCTGCAATGCTCAGTTTCCAGAAGAGAAGACACCACAGACAGCAAACCTCTGCCACTGTCTCTGTTGTCCTCCACCTGCAGACATCACTGAATAGATTCATTCACTCAACAGACTCCTACCCACACTTTCCTTTTAGAAGTCCCTGAGATGCTGCGTAATGTCCTTGAGATGCTGCGTAATGTCCTTGAGATGCTATGTAGCATCCTTTCAGAGACAAACGTCCTGAGATGCTCAGAATTCAAGCAGCCCCCAGAGCTCTCTCTGCAGGTTGGTCGCGAGCTCATGTCCTCCATCTTAATAACTTCACTTCCATTTACCCGCCTCCATTTATTTAAGGCAAGTAAATTGAGAACTTTTGAGGCAGCCCAGGTAGCTGCATAGATGGGTCCACTGAGCCGCCCTCCCAGGGCCAGACCATTGGTAGAGTTCACAAGAAGGCAGAAGTAATTCTCTGGGGGTCCCCCCTCCTGACTGTGTGGGTGCAAGTCACATGGGGTCCAGAGGTTTCCATAGGAGCAAGGCCCCCTCAAATCTCCACAGAGCACTTTCCAACTTCCTGATCTCAGGATCCTGCTTACACTGAAAGTCATCGTGAACCTTGAAGAACTGGCACTTGCAAGAAATTAACAGGCATTTTTAAAACACACACACATACCCCTCCATCCTATCCCAGCCTGCTAGCTTACAGAAGAGAGACTCTTCTCCCTTGCAGGCTTGAGGGAGGACTCTCTCAACTTCCCATGAAGGGGGGGTAGCTCCTAGAGTACCCCCCCCGGCAAAGGCCAATGGGAAAAAGGCTGCAGTCCCTCCTCTGGCTGTGAAGCCCAGGACTTCTGAGAACTTCCCACTGGAACCGGTGGGGAGACCTCACAGATCCTGGTGAACAGGGTTCTGTCAGACCCAGGAGGGCAACACTCTCTACTGGACCGGACTGTTGAGAGCCATGTGTGGGGAAAGAAGAACAGGGTAGAAGAGATGGATTATGATTTGAGAGGCCAGTTCATGGATTGGTGAGCATGAACCAAGCCAGTTTGTTATGTGCTTAAGACCACCTTTTATACCTTGGCAAAGAATGATTACAGTGAGGCAATAAGGAAGGAAAAAAACAGGACCCCATGATACGTAGTGTCAGAGGCTGCAAGCTAAGGCCGATCAGAACTCATGCAGTGAATGAAGGACACTTCATTACACTCTTACCTGTCTTCAGAACACTGAAGATGGAAGGGCATGATTGACTTCCGGTGGGTAGCAGTGTCCCCAGTCCTCCAATGTTTACCTTAAGAAACATTCCTTGGGAGATACCAACAAATTTATGGGTGAATCCCCTGCCCCCAATTATCTCATAAAAACTAATATTTTACCCAATTTAATTGTGCATTAGCCACTTGTCCTCATTGGTTGATTGGTTGTAAAACATTCTCTTGACTCTTTAAATATTGGTTACCAGGGTAATAAACTCACTACTGGTGCATGCTTCCATCCAGCCCTCAGCCTCTGCTGATGAGCAATCTCTCTCCTTGTCCTTTCTTGCACCCTGCCGCTGGTTCTTTACAATGTAGCACATGGGGTAGGAGGATGGGGGATTCATTACCTAAACAGGAAAAATACCTGTGAGATAAACACCTTTATCATTCAGGGACACATCTCTTTGGTAGGACATTCCTAGTTGGTTAGGGGGCTGCCATCCCAGACAAGAGACTTGCTGAAACCATCTGTGGTGTGCCACAGAGGACGAGAAGAGATAAAGGTGTTCCTTTGTCTAAGGTATAGCTCTTTGTTCATTCTTGGTGCTCCATACCCGACCCCGGCCTCAGACACAGTGCTGTCACCGATGTGTGTGGTGGTCATCTGTTGTTTTGTGCTTACAACGTTGGACAGCTTGGAAAATGAACACTAGTGTGATGGAAACATGAGCGCTATTTCTGTGGCGCCAATAAGAGCAATGGATTCCTTCTGAGATGTAATGTGTGACTAGTCTACGGATTTGCCTTGTTGAGAGAACAGAGGAGCAAACTGATCGCTCACAATTCTTCACACACCATCTGAATACCAGCAACTGTTTTCCAGGTGAACTCAACTACATGATTCGACCTTCCAGCATTTGGTTGGTGCAGAGCTTCCTGCAGACATCTGTTCTTGAAGAAAGCATGTTGGTGCAAATATCTTTCTGATGAAGAGATGAAGAGTTGACAGATCTCAGCAAAAAAAAAAATCACTGTCATTTTAGAAAATCTGGAAGCAAGGAAATGAAAGCAAGTTAGTTCCTATGCAGTGGTGCAGGAGTGCAGGGGCTGATAGTCACTCACTTCCCTGTCAGTACGTGTTCTGGATCCCAAAGGAGACCTGGATCTTCTTGTGAGACCCCTTTGCCTCAACACTACTGGTAAGGATCTTTCTAGGTTTTTCCATTTATAAGTTTTCTTTATGTAAATCACAATGATAGATTTTTCTCTTATCAGCTTCTTTATTCTGCCCACCAGAGAGTGGGGGGTCTTGACGACTTAAGACAACCCACTTTCCACCTGTTAGGTCAGTGTTATGTATTCCTGTGCAATGGGATGAGAGAACCACTGCCTCACTGGCTGTGGGGTCCAGTTGTCCAAGAGACCTGCCTGCCTGGAGCTATTGTCTCCAGAAACTCCAATTCCCTGCAAACACTTGCGAACAGTCTTGGAATACAGCATGGCAGGCAGCGTCTGCTTTACGGAAGTAGGCGTTCTCTGGTGGGTCACAGCTGGGGGAGTGGTAGGATCACCTCGTGTTTGTCCATCAGAGGCCCAGGGGTGATCAGGGTGCTGCCAATGCATCATCTGAGCCTGGAAAGGAGCGAGCCCACTACGAGGACCAGCCTCGGTGGCAGCTGTGGAAAGAACTTCTACTCTCCCAGCTTAAAGACCCTCTGGCTGAGACTGAACAGTGCACTTTGGATTTCATGCCCCAAGGGGAAGACAGGGTGATAATGGACTTGATTTCCCTTGTCTCCAACATCTTTGGTCTAATGGATAAGTTGCTCTGCTGAGTTATGTGACAAGCTGAGACAGTCAAGAGGGTACTTTTCATGTAGGATCAGGGCACCCGGAAGTTGCCAGGCAAGATGCCCCCAAAGTGCAGAGGGCACCTGGTGGGGAAGAAGCTCTCTGGCAAGCAATGCTCCAGCCCTTGGTCAGGGAGTAGGGTCTCCAGGTGCAGACTACTGCCATGCGCCTCCAGCAGCAGTTGGCTAGTAAAACTGACTGCTCGTGGCAGAACAGAGGGAGTGTTTCCGGAGCCACAGGCCCACCAACCCTGGCCACAGGCCAGCCCTGGACGGCCGACTCCACACATGGTGTCTCTCCAACTTAATGAACAAGGACAATCGTACAGCCTGGTGAATTTATTTCTGGTCACTTTGACTTCATCCCGCTAATACAATGGCGGGAAGCACCACCCACCCCACCCAGCCCTCCTGCAGGTGGTAAGCAGAGGGACCAGAACATCTCAGCTCTGTTTGATCGGAGTTTCACTCTTCCCACAGCACCTTGCGCCTGTTCTCTGGGTAGCTCCTAAACGAGTTATTTTAGAGTAGAAAGTAAATGTGAAAATTAACCAGTCAAATCTGCCAATGATGCAGAAAACAAAATGAGGACTTGATCAGTTCGGGATGACAGCTGTCCGCTTCTAATTCGGGGGAATAAGGAAATGAAGTGTGGAAATCTGAGGTAAGAGGTGTTAAAATGCTCCAGCACTCATCCTCTTGCAATTTGAACATTTGAGTTTACATTAAATAAACTCGAATTATTTTTTCATAAATGAGTGTGATATATATTCTTAACACTAGGAACCCTTCCAAGAGCACTCACTACTCCCTAGCTTTTTAAAAATCCTGGTAGGCAATGGGGGAAAATGAGCGCTGACTTCTTTTCAAAATCACAACACAATGGTGAGCTCTTTGGAATTCCTGGCTTCTTGCATCTTTTGAGAATTCAACGCCTCGTGCCATGTGTGGATGGTGAGGAGTGTGGATGGGAAGGCTGTTGCAGCAGGCCACCACAGCATATCAAAAGGTAAGGAAGCAGTGTGCAGGCTCTGGACTTACCTCCGCCCTGTCATTCCCTCCTGCCTCTGCTGTGTCACAGCCTCCAAGCCTCTGAGGGTGTCAGATATTAGGAGTCCCTTGCAGGAAAGAAGAAGAATGAAATGGAAGAGATTGATAGAGATCTTTGAGGCCAACTAGCAGATTGGGAATCTGGGAACATGTCCAAATGTACCTTTATTGTGAACTTGGGGTCCCTTTTGTATTTTGATGAAGAATGATCACAATGAGGTAATAAAGAAGGAAAAGACCCAGGATTCCAAGACATGTGACATGTAGGCAGGAGGATGGGGATACTTTACCTAACAGGAAAAATAACCTGTGGGGGTAAACTCTCTTATCTTCCCAAGGACATGTCTCTTTTGGTGGGACATTCCTAGGAGGTTAGGGGGTTGTGGTCACAGATAAGAGTCTTGCTGGTGTAACCATCTCTAATGTGCCAGAGAGGATGAGAAAGATAAAGATGTAACTTAGGAAAAGTTAGATTAGGAAAAACACTATTTCCTGGGGAATACATAGGGGTAGGGGATTTATTCAGAGACACCATGCCATTCCGCCTTCAGTTTTCTAAAGCCAGATAAGAGAGTGAAAAGAAGTTTTTTTCATTCATAGCCTGAGTCCTGGCTGGTTATTGCAGCCCCTAACAGGTAGATATTCCCAGTCCAGCTTAGGATGAACGGGGGGGCTATTTTCATGTGTCTGTCCCGAACACACTGTTAGCAGAGTTAGTGGATACCTTCTTAGAGACATGAAGCCCCGAAGCTATTAAACACACATCAGGAGCTCTTGAGACCATCATCTCATAATTATTATTTTGTAGGTTTTCAGACCTGTAGAGCTGAAACTAACTGCTAGGACATTGCCCTCACGTTTTGTAGCATGGACGCAGAAGAGCAATTTCACAATGCAGGTCTGACCTGGATCAGAAGTTGTGTCTCTTTCAGCATTTCCACCTTTTTCCTACCTCCATCTCACCCTTTCCTTGGAAGAGTGTCAGCAAGATTTTGGAATTAGTGCTCTGAAAACCAGGCTCTCACAAGCAAGACGCTGAAGATGCCCTAATGTGACTTCGAAGTGTGTGGTGGTCTAGTCAACCTCGACAGGCAGGAGGACGGGGGACAGAACTACGGGGAGCCCAGCAAGAACGAGGGCTGGTAGGTGGACATGTTGGTGACAGAGCAGCATGTGTGCAAACATACCTGGGTGTGCATGTGTGCAGACACACTCCTGCAGAATCTGGCAATGTGCAATTGAATCTCGCCTGTGTGGACTACCCTGTGGGATGGGCATGATCTTGGGGTCTCTGTCATCACAGTACTCCTTGTGGAGAGCTGATAATAGATAAGAGACATCCCTTAGATAAAGGAACACCTTCATCTATTCTCGCCCATCTCTGGCAAACCAGAGATGCTTCAGCAAGTCTCTTATCTGTGATGGCAGCCCCCTAACCCCTTAGGAATGTCCCACCAAGGAGACATGTCCCTGAAAGATAAAGGTGTTTACCCCCACAGGTGTTTTTCCTGCTAGGTAATGAATCCCCCATCCTCCTACCCCACATGCTACATACGACAGGATCCTGTTTTTCCCTTATTGCTTCATTGTGATCATTCCTTTGCTAAGGTATATAAGAGGACCCTAAACTCATAATAAATTGGCTCACTTCCTGTTCACTGCATCCTGATCTGTGATGTGTTTGCCTCTCAGATCATCACTTTTATCAATCCCCACCCATGGCTCCCAACACTTGTAGCATCCTTCCTGTGAGAGACAGCTTCCGGTGAGAGCAAAGGCAAGTTCCACACCCTGGCAGGAGGAGAGGGGCTCCCACCTCCCTGGGAACAGCAGTACCAGTTCACCTATGCCTGTCGATTGTGTTCTTAGTGAGTAAATATCTTCACCCAAGAAGACGAAGAATCTAGAGGTGACAGCATCAATTCTATCTTCCATTGACGTGACTGTGAGATGCAGGAGTGATCTCTGTAGAGTTGACCTTTTAACTTAAATTATTGGGAGGATTTGCTCTCAAGGGCTGACATTTGCATCTAAATCTGCACAACTAGTTGTGATTCTATCATCTGAATAACCGTTTCGGTGAAACAGCTTCAGACGCAGAGAGAAACTGTGGAGTGCCCGGTCCCGTGTAGGGCTCTTGCTGTGGGGAGAACGTGGTCCCATCCTTTCTAGGACATCTCCCTGTGTGCTGGACCCCTGTGTGTGCCTGTGGTCTGTGATGATGCAGCCCCTGGCCCACGCTGCCTGCCTGGACTCTGAGACCCAGGCGGCCCTCCTTGACAGGCCTCCTCCCTCACCCTTAGGCATTGACTAGAGCAAGACATGAAGCTGTAGAAGCAGAGGCAGCGGGTGGGCGCAGGAGCACATCGCACGGAACAGAGACCCAGAGCCCTTCTGCGCCTCTGAGAACCACAGCTGCTTCTGGGGCACGTTTCCACAAAGCTACCGCCATGTGCTGGGTGCTGCATGCCATGTGGTCCATGGCGAGTGGCAAATACAGCGTGTGCACTTGTAATTTCAGCCAAAGATGCCAGGTTGTGAATTCCAGTCCAGGGGCCAAGTCTGGCCTCGTGGGGATGGACCAGGTTGCTCCTTGCCCTGAGAGATGTGGTGTTAGCTGGGGGAAACACAAGGCTCCAGGTCTCACAGGATGTCGTAGTGTCAGCCTGAACTGGAGAGAAATGATGATGGGGACCCACTGGTTAAGTGAATCTTGTGTCAATTTATCTCAGGTTTGTAACACAGCAACTTTAGGGACAACTGACTCCCTTATCAAACGCACGTTTATATCAACTCCCAAGGCCCATCCGTGGTGGGAGAGTCTTAGCCTTTTTGGAGTTGTGTAAAAAGAATGATGGGCCATCTTCGTAAGAGTGAAAGGTACCTGACGCAGGTAAGATACGCTGACCGTTAGAAGGTGACGTCATGATCGCCTTAGACAACCAGAAGATACGGAATAAGAAAGACCCAGTGTTTAGAGCAAGATGAGACTTGTTCCCCCTCCCAAGACAACAACAACAACAACAACAACAACAACAACAACAACAATAATAGTGTATCATAAAAAACCTGACCATGTATTTAGAGAGTGCGAGGTGAGCTCCCCGTAAGAAGCAGGGAGCGTTGGCACCACCGTGGCGATGTTGGTGGCTCGTTACACTGAAGCGAAGAGACGAACGTGCCCATCACAGTGGGAAGAGCTGACTCACCTCCATGGGACAGGAATCTTGGTTCCGTGAATTTCTGGGAAACGGGCAGCCTGGCCAGGGTGGGGGTATACGGACCACTCCCCAGCCAGCTGCGAGGGCCGGCTCCCTGGTCTGCATACCCTCCTGCCAAGGAAAAATGAAGTCTCCTCCCACGTCTCCATCACAGGGGCTGTGTGCTGATGGCGGCAGAGGGGCGCAGGGCCCTGGCTGCTCTTGCCTGCATGTGGCAGCCAGGCGCATGCACACAGCACTGGGGTTTTGAACGTTTTCTCTCCAAGGAAGGAGCTGCGGCCTTTTCCCACGTCCTCGTGTGGTGGACCACGGACGCCAACTGCTTGGGATGAGTCCAATCTGGGTCTCCCCTCACGATCCCATCCCCCCCCCCGGCCCCTCTCCCAGTCCCATCCCAGCAGGCACTGGGCCTCCAACATGAATGGAGGGGTCATGCCTCCTCCATGCTGGTCCTTCCAGACTCTGCCCATCTTCGGTCCCTCGCTGCTCCCTCTCTCCACCAGGACGCTGGGGACCCCACCCCCACTCACAGGCCATGACCCGGCCACTCCCTCAGCTACCAACCAGATGCCCGGGCCCTGCCCTGCCTGGTGTGTGTGTGTAACTGCTAGGACCCGTGTGGAACCCACGTAGCCTGGTGCCTGCGCGACTGTGTGTGGCATGAACGGCTGCTGCGTCAACCACTGGCCGTGGGGATGGTCACCCTGCCCCCAGGCCGAGCAGAGGGGGAGGCCTGGAGAGCTCTGGAGAGCGGCAGGTGGCTGTGCTGAAGCCCCACGTCCCCAGCACCCGGGGCCTGTCCTCACATCCGGGCACGCCAGGTGGTCCTTGGTAGGCGGGGTTTGTACTCCTGAACCTGGGACGGAATGAGCCAGGTGTGCACATGCACCCAGTCTGTGGGCTGTGGGGCCTCCACACACATGCTGTGCACATGCATGTAGCACACGTGCCACCATCACAACACGCTACACATACGCACATGACAAACCCACACACATGCACACACGACACACCAGCGATGCATGCACACATCCACACAATGCATGTCTGTGCACACTGTTGCCCATGGACACATGCATGTACACACACGTGTTCACACATGTGCACCGGGAGCTCCAGAGGGCCACAACAGTGACCTCAGGCCTCTCTGTCGGTGGTGCGCTGGTCCTTCCCACCCCCTGGGCTTTGTGAGCAGCCCTGAGGCTGCACACTGCACGCTGGCACAGGCTCGCTCCCTCCTCCCCTTGCTCTGCCCACTGTGCAGGGCTCCTGGCTCAGGCCTGCCTGACTCCTCCTTGCTGTCCGGATGCCTGGCCTCGGCCTGCGCTGGCCCTTGGGGGTTCCCAGCGGGTCGCTGTCACTCACCGGCTCTTGGTTCTGGCCAGCAGGCTTCCCCAGCCCGCTGGGCATCAGCCCTGCCTGCCAGCCTTTGTCCTGGGGGCAGCCGGGCCCTCTCTCATAGCCTCAGGGTGCAAGGAAGCGCAGACTCGTTCTGCTGGCTGTGCTCCTGCCAAGTCCCCAGCCAACTCTTACCTCATCGGAGTAATAAGTCCTTGTACCCTCTACTTACTCCCCTGATGCAGCAAACAGCGTCTCAATTGCAAGGCGCCCCCCCCCCATCAGCCCCTCTCTGCTCCAGCCTCCTCCCAGGGGCGGCAGATGTCAGTGGCTGCACAGGACAGGTTCCTGGGGGCGACCTAGCGAGCCCGCCTTTCTCGCTCCCGCTGAAACTGGCCAAAGGTGGGGGATGACCAGCCCGGAGTGACCACTGGGCGGCTGGCCAGCCGGGCGGGATGGAGACGCCTGGCACCCCGCTCTGTGAGCCTCTTCTTGCTCCCTAATTGGGGCTCAGCCTCCCATCAGCGGCTGCTCCCCTCATTTCAAACAAGGCGGCCCTCGTGTCCCGATTTCTGCTGTGTCCCAAGACCTCTCGGCTGCGTCTTCCCAGACCACAGCACAGGGGCCGGCAGAGACGGGCTGTCAGAGGTCACGGCGGAGGCTCGGGGGAGCGAGGTGGCCGGATGAAATCGGAGGGAACCTGGGGGCTTCCATGCCACCACCGGCCACTCCCTGCATGGCACCTCACCACGCGGCGGCGCACGGGCTCCCACCAGCCGCGCGCTGAGCGTCACCCTGGCGCTGGTTTGTGTTGCCTTCCTGGGAAGCAGGATGGTCCTGGCCCATCCTGACACTGAGCCACACAGCGGCAGGCGGCCGTGCTGAAGCCCCACGCCCCCAGCATCCGGGGCCTGTCCTGCTCACATCCGGGCACGCCGGGCAGTCCTTGGTAGGCGGGGATCATGCTCCTGAGCCTGGGCTGGAGTGAGCCAGGTGTGTACATGCACCCAGTTTGGGGCTGTGGGGCCTCCACACGCATGCACGCTGTGCACATGCATCTAGCACACGCATGCACACACAACCACAATGCACATCTATGCACATGCATGTGCACACGCACGGCAGACACACGGTGCACACATGATGCGCTGCGAGGATGTACACGCAGCCACACGATGCCTGTCTGTGCACATGGACGACACGGACACATGTTCTTCCTGACACTCCGGCTCCCATTCCCTCGTCGGGGACACAGCGGGTGTCTCTCGCCTCTGAGGCGTGCGTGTCTCCCGCCCAGGCTGCCCTCCTAGGGTGCGCCTTCACCCCCTGGCCCCCTCTGACCCAGGCCGCCACCTCCTTCCCATCCAGGCTGGCGGCTCCCCTCCAGCACGAGTCCCACGCGCTCCCCTGGCCATCCTGTCCTTGGCTCTGCCCGAGGCTCTGCCTGAGGCTCTGTCCTTCTCCAGCAGCTGCTCCTGGAGAGGCTGGCGGAGGTGAGTGCATGCTCACTGGTGCCCACATGGGGCAACCGGACCTCCAGGCGGGAGCGGTGCCAGGCCTGCGCCGCTGGGCTGCTCAGCTCCCTGGCAGCTGTGGAGGAAGACAGGGCAGGGAATTGGGGTCTCCTAGCACCTTGCACCCCACGGTCTGCCAGGCAGTGCTGCTGGGAGCCCTCGTCCCCCGGCCTGTCATCAGAAGCCAGGGGACGCTGAGGGCGCGGGCAGGGGGTGGGTGGCACGGGAGCCCACACTGACGGTGCCAGGTTCCCGGAGACACCGTCCGAGAACGACCCCTTCGACTTAGGGCTACACCGTCTCGTTTTACTTCTGAGTCTCTGACTCCCCAGCCTCTGCCCGCCTTTCCCTGGCCTGTCATGAAGCTGCGACTTCACATAAAATGTCAGCAAACGGAAGCATCAAGTGAGGACGTGTGAGAGCCAGGCCGGCTCATGGCGGGCACCAGGCGAGCAGATCATGGCCGGGCACCAGGGTCCTGCTGCCAGGACGAGCAGAGCCTTCCGGGTGACCCGTGCTCCCTCAGCCTCCAAGGATGAGGCGCTGCTGATCCTTCTCTAACCATCTTGACTTTGAGCTGCTTTTCCTCCCGGGCATACCCCGGAGGTGGACAGGGAGTCCCAGGGCTGTGTCACCTCAGCACACTCAGCCAGCACAGCCGCCCGACGGCCGGCGACAGCACGGCTCGCCGGGACCCTTGGCATCTTGTCTGCAGACCTCGGCTCCGTCGCTGCGTCCCTGGGCAGAGCCTGAGGACCCCACGGTATGACCATCACCATGCACACTGCCGCCTCCCCTCGAGCTTGACCGAGGCCAGGAGAGGCGAGAGGGCACCTGCGAAGTCCAGCTGGGGGTGCAGCCCAGACCCCAGAGCTGGCACCGACCCAGACTAGGGTCCCAGCTTGCAGCCCCCCTGCTGGGTGACTTCAGAGAGGTGACTCCGCCTCTCTGTGCCTCCGTTTCCTGAAGTCTAAACCTGTGACCGCGCGTGAAGTGGCCTCCGGTGAGGCTCTCAGGGTGGACACGGGCTGATGTCCACTCCCTGACGCCGTCCTCACCTGAGGACACCTAGCATCCCACCCGCTCGCGCAGCTCGGCATCCTGCCTCCCCCCCGCTCCGGCCCCTCTGCCACAGGCTCAGCCTCACAAGCCTCTCCGCCCCGTTACCAGAGCTGAAGGGGCAGAAGCAGAGATAATGAAACACAAGGCGAGGAGGGACCCCGTCACCGAACCCCCCACCCCATCCTCGGAAAATGAGCGCCAGCTGTTGCCCAGTGAGACGCAGCCAGCCAGCCTCGCGCCGGCGGTTCAAAGGGGAGTGCACCCCCCCCACACACCCGGCCAAGCCGCTTCCACGAAAGCCCAGAGGACTTGAACATGAAAACACATTTTTCCATAAGCTACGCTGCTGTTTTTGTTAGAAGCCTTCCAAGTCCCAGGCGTGGCGAGCCGGCCAGAGCCCCGGGTACACACGCCGCCCGCAGCGCCTCCAAGGAGGGAAGAGGGAAGGATGCCTTTGCGCTCGGATGGGCACCGGGCACCTACCTGTCCCTGGCGGCCAAGTCGCCATCCGTGGCGCCTCTTCCTGCTGCGGGCTTAGCGTCAGCAGCCCACGGGTCAAGTTCCCCAAGATGGAAGTCACCCGGACAGGGCTCCTCCAGGGGGACACTTGGGGCCAGGGTCACGGACAGCTGCGGAAGCTATAGGCCATCACAAGAGAAGAGCCGCTCGAGGCAGGGGCTTAGAGAGGAGCAAGGCTCCTTCCTGACCTGCATACACTTTCTCTCTCTCCTCTCTGCTCATACGCTTGGGCCTTTGTGATCTTCTATTGTTGGCCTTCTAGAAGACTCTTCCTTGCCGTCAGTTCATGAAGCTCCTTCCAAAGGCTGACGGTAGCACCGTAGCCCCAATATGTGACGCCGGTCCTGACGCCATCTCAAATCGTTACCGTGTTGTCTTCCACGTTGGCGGTTCTGTCACGCTGACACTTGAGTTTCGTGCCGAGAGCGAGCTGCCGGCTCCACGTTTCCCCCACGAGGTGACCCCCCCCCACCCCG
>PVHY01031443.1:0-12662 GCA_004024945.1 Uropsilus gracilis | reverse complement strand
CACCCCTGGCTGTTTTCTCTCTAGCCCTTGCGCCTCTGGAGTCCCTGTCAGGACAATGGTCACCTCAAGACTCCACTTGCCACCTCTGCATGCTTGTGGCCACCCAGGCAGGGAACAGCAGTGAGCAGGTCATGCCCCAGGCCATGCGCCAGGCCTGCCTCAGCTCCTGGCTGTACAGGCAAAAGGTTGGTAGTGGACACGTGGAACACAGAACCCAGGTCCTGATTGGGGTGGAGGGGGGGCGGCCAGGTTGGGGTGCAGCTAGAGATATACAAGAGTGAGCGGGACCCTTGCCCTTGATCTGGGACTGAATGTGGACAAACAGTAGTGGGGATGGAATGGGGTGAGCCTACAGCAGGGCTCCATTGGAGCAAGGGGCTGGGCCCTGGAGGACCAGCAGGCCTCTCTCATAGGCACAATTAACTGGTGTGTAACCCAGGGCCGGCTAAAGTAAGAGAGGTCCTGGTCTTCTCTCCAATGTCCTGGTCCTGTCTTGTCCCCAGCCCTCGTGTGTGTAAGGACACACCCTCTTGCAAAGAGAGCTGGTTCAAGGGACTGTGACTCCCAGTACTCTGCTTGATGACAGCAAATCTCCATAAAGCAACTTGAGGAAGCCTAGCGACGCCTGCTCGGAGGCAGCTTTCTGCAGAGTGCCCCCACCCTAACCACTATACTTTCAGGGCTCTCTCACCCTGTCAGGTTCCAAAGACTAGATGAACTTCCAGGTTTCTTGCAGAACTGAAATTTGGGAGAAGGGAAAGTGGCAACTGAATTCTATCCCTCTGCTTGGTTTAAGACTCTCCATCTCCAGTGTTCAGATTTTCCCAAAAAAACCCTCCATTTCAGCCCACCGGTTCGCTCAGTATTACAGATAACGGGGCCTGATATTACAGATGCTGAGGCTTGACATTTGCCTGTACCAGGTCAGGGTTGCCGTGGAGGGATCCAGATAAATGGGAGGCCAGGCTGGCCATACAGAAGGTCTGCATGAGGCCCAAGTCCACCCCCCATGCAACCTTTGTCTGTCTCCTTACTCAGTGTGAACAGTTTGTGGAACAGCACACATCCCAGCTGCAGACCCTCATGTCCACGGGCTGGGAGGCCCACACCATCTGCCAGGTATGACTATCCTTAGCCCCTGAAGCCCTGGTCCATGATCCTCAGAGGCAGCACTGTCCTGGGTCCAAGGCAGCCCAGGAACACAGACCCAGGATTGGGAGGTGCCCCTACCCCACTGTTTTCATATTCAAAAATCAGTTTCATAGTCAAGTAGCCACAAAAGAACAGAAAAAGATGGGAAGAAAGAAAGCAGCTTTAAGGAGAGCAGTTTGATGCAATTTTGGGATGGAATTTGTTTACTCAGCTGAGTACTGGTGGAGGTGCCAGGGTACAAAGGATGTCCCGGAGCAAGCAGCCCACCTCCTCCTGCTTTAAAGTCAGAGGCCATGGCTTGAGAGGGGGGGGTCAAAGAGGTCACACCAAGCGCACCCACCAGGTGGCAGGTAGAGAGCTGTTCCTTTCCAGGGGGACCTTCTTCAGTCTCTCAGAGGTGGAAATGGGGCAGAGTGCCAGGTCTCAGGCCCTAATGTCCCCACGACAGGTCCTGGGGGCATGTGAAACCATGGCCAGCCCTCTCCAGTGTGCCCACAGTCCCCACTTCTGACAAGAACACAAAGTCTTGCCAGGTGAGTCCAGGCCTACAATTGAGGGAGGGGGAAGGGAGCTGGTCCTGCACCTATTGGGATGGGAAGGATCCTTCTCTGTTCCCCAAGCAGGGACAGGCAGTCACTGCTGCTGCTGCTCCATCCTCTCTTCACAGGCCACAGCCCAGGGAATCTGATGGCTTCCAGCTGTACCATCAGAAATGACCCACAGGCCGGGCACGGTGGCTCATGCTTGTAAGCTTCAGCCTATGAAGCGGCCAGGGCTAGGGATCGCAGTTCGAGTCCCACCTGGGGCCCTTTGTGAGACCTAGTTCCAAAAAATAGCTGGGCGTGGTGGTGCGCGCCTGTAATCCCAGCTACCTGGGAAGCTGAGGCTGGGGATTGCTTGAGTCTGTGGTACCCTGGGCAATGAGAGCCCCTGCGGTTCCACCGGCAAAAACAGCGAGATCTAGTCTCAAAAAAAAAAAAAAAAAAAAATGACCCACAGGTTCCCTCTCAGAACCTAAACTCCCAGGTCTCTTGCCCTGTTCCCTTTCTCAGGGGAGCTTCAGCACCTGCCTGGGTTCACAGCCCACCCTCTGGACCAGCTGATCTTTAGTATCTGATGTGTTCAAATCAAGACCAGGCTTTCATGTAACTAAGGGGAAACTAGACAGTGTTTAAGTTGGAGACAGACCCTCAGATGGAGGGCTGGGTGTCATGCAGGCTGTGACCAGTTGCCTCAATGGAGGAAACCACCCTGAGACAGACCCAGCAAAGATGGGGCTTCAAGTGCTCTTGAGAGCAAACTGGTCCACTTTACAACTGTGGTCAGACTGTCCCCTGACATGATGGTCTAAATGACCAAGGGTAAGAGTTATAGCTGTGAAGCAAGGCATGGTGGCGCACGTCTGTTGTCCAAGCCCTGGGAAGCAAGAGGCTTGGGATCACTTGTGTTTGTGGGTTCCAGGCTACCCCGGGGAACATAGCAGGACCTGGTCTCAAAAAAAAAAAAAAAAAAAAGAATGATACCTGTGAACAAGTGTGACCTGGCCCTCCTGGCCCTCCTGGCATTCACAGCCCAGGGCTTAGCTCTTCCAGAGAAAGCCTGGCTATGCTTCTCAAGCTACTCAGAATTCAAGCTCTTATGAAAAGTGATGGAGAGGAAGAGTTGGTCCCAACTCAGAACTATGCCACAAGGGCCAGCTTAGTGTTATTCCCCTCCTACTGAGGATAACTAGGGGGTACAGGAGGTATGGAGCTGCCCAGGTTGAAGCCTTCACCCGTCCCAGGGTTCCCAAGCCAGGAAAAGCTAAGCTTCTGTCTCTGGATAAACAGAAAGAGCAGGTTGGCAAAGGAGGCCTGGGCTGTGGTCCCAACTCTGCCATCAATGGATCATGGGTCCCCAGGGAAGAAAGATCACCCCTTCTCTGCCCCTCATTTTCCTCAGCTGCAATGGAAGAGATGAGATGGCCTCCAAGACTCAAGCTCTCCCCCATGAGAAGGCCCTCCTTCACACTTCTTGCCTCCTGCCCACACTAAAAAGCAGCCTTAACTCCCATTTACCCTCCCCACCTCCTTTAAACTGGTAGACCACAAGTCCACAGCTTGTACACTCAGTCCTGTCAGTGTTACCTATCCTATTTCTAACCACAGCCTGAAACCAGAGCTACTTCCGCCTTCTCTGGGTGTGATGGCCGCAAGTGTAACGTCTTCTGGAGGAGCTCTGTGAGAGGGGCTTCCAACCAAGGCCAGCCTTCATAGTCGACCAGAGCCAGCCCAGCTTCCACAGTCCCCTGGGCTAAGCCAAGGAAACTCACCGATCACACAGTGTTTCCTCAGCCTCAAGAGAACAGCAGGGTAGAAGCCAGGCCCTGCCTCATCTGATCTCCATGTACTATAGATGGCTTTTACAATTGTTTTAGCTGACACTTTCACACAATTCAAAACAAAAAAGAGGAACATAAAGTAGTATAAAAGATCAGCCTGAAATCCTTAAACTTTCTTTAAAAAAAACCAGAAATCTTTGGCACAGTCAAGAGCAGACAATGAAGTGCTCAAGCATGATAGGAAGATGACTGAGCAAACTTTCATACTGCAATGCTCTGCTTAAGAGCTGTCACTTTGTTAAGACGTAAAAGGAACTTTGTTTTTTGTCTCTGCTAACTTTTTTTTTTTTGGAATTCCATGGTGATTGCATTTCTGCTGTGATGTATCTTGTCAAAGTTCAGTGGAGTTGCACATTCTATGAACCAGTTCCTATGTGATTCAGGGCCTGTAACAAAGCTAATAAAGTCCTATTTCCATGTGCCTGAGGAGAAAAGACACTGTTCTTTAAGATGCTGCAGGAGCCACAGTCTCACCCTCAAGGTTGCAATACTGTGGCCCTACTCACTCTCCTTCCTAATGGAGAAGTCCAGCCTCACATCTCCTCCACACCACCACTGATTGCAGCCTGTGGCGCTTCCCCCACCCACCACCCACCCTTCTCCCAGAGTTAAGTTGTGATGAGGTGAGGTGGCTAGGGTACAGAAAAAAATCAAAGTAAATAAACCTTTGGTATTGAAGATTACTTGCCTGAAGCAGCCACTTATTTATAAAAGAAGTTTTTCATACTTCCCATTACAAAGTACATGTTATATAAAAATTTGACAATCTGAAAAGAAAGAGTAGAAATCACCCACAGTCCTACTGGTCCGCGGGGAGAACTACAGCAGGACTTGGAAGCTGATAAGGATGCTTTCGACCCATCTGCCCCAACCTCACCACACAAGCATCAGGGAGAGATTTCTACACAACCTGCTTTTGTGGCAGCAGTGATAGATCAAACTCTTGGTCTCTGAATTTCACCTTTTAGGCAGATGTGTACAGCCAGCAGACTATCACCTTGAAAGTCACTGTTTCAATTATAAGAACAAGGGCCCTGAGGGAGAAGTAGCTAAAAAAAACAAAAAATTGTTTGGGAGATGGAGAGCCATAGCTTCAGCAGGGAGACAATTACAGTTTATCTCAAAAGCAAAAGTGGCCATGAGCTGGTGATAATGGAAGAGAAAGCTCTACTCAGAGATCTGGCCTTGACCAGGTAGGAGGAATTGGTTGAAAGTGGCCAGAGCTGTGACTCAGAGGGTCTCTGAGATTCAGTCAACATCCTGTGTCCTTCAGAGAGTAAAATTAAAGGTTAATGGAAAACTACAACCAAAAAAGGGGTGAGAATAGCATGATTAAAAAGTCAGGCCCTTAGGCTGAGCACAGCGGCCCATGCCTGTAAGCTTCAGCCTATGAAGCGGCCAGGGCTAGGGAGCGCGGTTTGAGTCCCGCCCGGGGCCCGTAGCAAGACCTAGTTGCAAAAAAATAGCTGGGCGTGGTGGTACATGCCTGTAATCCCAGCTATTTGGGAAGCTGAGGCTGGGGATTGCTTGAGTCTGTGGTACCCTGGGCAAAAATAGCGAGACCTAGTCTCAAAAAAAAAAAAAAAGTCAGGCCCTTAAGGGTTAACGGTTTGGGTCACTCTAGCTGATAACTGCAGTGCAGGCTATGGACTAAACAAACATGAAGAGGTAGTATAAGTAGGCCATTCCTCTGGGGGCAGCTTTGCTTACTTCGTATTTGCTAACTGTACATAACAATTTGTATGAGTTTTTTTTTTCTTTCTTTCCATTTTTATTTTACAGATCGCTTGTTGGGAGCTAACTTCACAACTTAAGTCTTTAGGTAACTGAATTTTTCAGTGAGATGGTGACAGGAAAGAGTAACCAATGTAGCCATCAACCTTGACACCTGAGAATGGGCAACTCACTTTGGGAAAGTTGAAATTTTGTTCACTTAGAAGAAGAGTAGGCAGATAAGTTAGGAATATAAAGTTGTTTCCTTATTGGTGTGTGTGTGTAAAAGAATTCACTTTTTTTGGAAACTGAGTCAGCAAAGAAGAGGATGGTAACTTTCAGTTCCAAATTCACCTTCTTTGCCTTCACTGCGAAAATGAACTTGGGCCCTTTAGATTTTTTTTTTTTTTTTTTTAGAGATTAAGTCTCACTATGTTGCCCAGGTTAGTCTCAAACTCGTGGACTTAAATAATTCCTAGCCTCAGACTCCCAGGTAGCTAGGATTACAGGCACGTGCCATCATGCCTGGCTCTTTTTCTGAGACTAGGTCTCACAATGTTGCCCGAGGTAGTCTGGAACCCACAGACTCAAGCAATCCCTGAGGGCTTCAGCATCTTAGCACTGGGATTACAGGCAGGTGCCACTATGCCTGGCTTGATTTTTTTCCTGACAGCTTTGTCCATATAGGTTGCTGGATACAATGCAGTAAGAGACCTGCTTCCCAGTTCTGATGTGCAAACTTGAGAGAAGCATGGGCAACTTTTTCTAGGATTGGGTTCCTTGAAGATTTCCAGGTGCCTGGTTCTAAGTGTACAGGAGTATAAAGCTTCAGAAGGCACTCCCTGTCTCCCCCACATTGTTTGGCAGTATGAGATCCTCCACCTCAGGAGTTTTCCCCAACACGCTAGAAACCAGATTTGTGACAAGTTGTAGGAACAGAACTCAACAAGGTGTGGATCTCAGCCTTAGAAAGCTGTGTCAGCCCTAGGGGCAGCAGCTGATCTTTGTATCTGCTAGCAGTATGTTCTTTGGAGTTCTTTTCTTACCAGTCATGCCCTGGGTATTCAAATCTGATAGCTAACTGTAGGAATTAAATTTCCCTGATCCAGTGATAGCAGTTTCTCTCTTTCTGATCAGGAAGACTAAGCAGGAACTAGTTTAGATTAGACAGCAGCAGTAGAAAGTGTAAAAAGTGGAAAGATTCACTAGACAAAGCACTACTGATAGGACTTAGTTACAGATGAGGCCTGGGAAGTGGGGGGCCTTTTGGATAAATTTCCAGTTTACATAACTGGAAGAATAGTAGAACTTTTCACCTACATAGAAAACACTGAAAATATACCAAAATTTGAGAGGAAAACTCTTAAGTTCAGCTTTAAACAAAGGTGTTTGGATTGAGGAAGACCTGAGTCATCCCCCAAAAGGTGTTAAGTGAAATAGACTAAAAGAAAAGTAAAAAGTGAAACTACAGTCTAAATCTGAGTCTTGAGGAACTACACCTTTCAACTGCTGGATAGAGAAGATGAGCCTACAAAGAAATTCTTTTTTTAAACTGAGAGCAAAAGAGAAATATCTTCAAAAAGTTTCTGGTTTTGATGTAAGGTGGGATTTCATTTAATAAATTTGTTTCAGTGCATAATCTTTTCACAAATGAGTTATGCATTATTTTAAGTCAATTACTGGCATTTCTTTTCTTTCCCACCATCCTCCCTTAAACTCAACTCCCTTCTTTCCCACTCCCTTCCTGCTTAGACTCAGAACCCTGGGGATTACTGATGTCTACTGGTCTGTTGAAGTGTATTACATTCTGGAATCGGCTGCAATGTAAATGTTCAGTATCTGTTTTTATCATTTTGATGTGCTTCACTCAAAAGAGAAAGCCAAGTTGCCAGATAGGTAGAGGAAACTAAGGAGAACATTCTTTGTCCCAGAAGTAAAGCGCACAGAGCTGCATCTGCCCACTCCCTTCAGGAGGAACCTGGACTGGCTGACGGGTTACTGCCAGCTGCTGAGGCTGCAGATCTGAACAACCTCCAGGTTGTTCCTAATCAATGACTGGTCCTGAGCACAACCATTTCTATTTGATTCTTCTCACAAGCAATCTTTGCTCTGGGGTTCACTGAAACTTTACTGGGAGCACTGCAGGCAGACACTCTTTCCTATCCTCCTTCTTCCCTCACATAGGCCTGCTCTGCAGATTGAAACCACCACCTCCAGACTTCTAGTTAAGCACAAAAACAATTTATCACTTTTAATCATACTTTGTTACTGAGAAGACAAATGCATCCTAACTGACATGCTACCCACAATCTGGCAGGAAGCAACAAGACTGTAAGACTACGTAAGACAGAGTTTGTCAGATAAAAACAACACAAAATTTCTTCCCTGTCTCAGGGAAGGATATAAAACAAGAGGCTGTTTTAAAAACAGGAAAATATTTAATCCATTCCAAAAAACAAATCAGGAGGAGAACCGTAGGAAGGTATCTGTGATGGAAGAAGGACATTACTGCCTCATGCTCATTCTTAGACTTTGATGCCTAGAAGGAATTACCTTGTCCGTCAGCTATTCCCAGCTACTCAGAAATAATTACATATGTCTATAAAAGAGTTCTGACCTGTTGAAGCTGGAAGGGAACAACACAGGAAGAGAAAGGAGTGTTGATGCACAGTAAATTGGTGACAGAACAGCTGGGTGACAGTGCAGAATTGGCCTGGGCTCTGAGGCTCTGGTGTGAACCAGAATCCATAAAGAGTGGGTTGGCCCAATGCGTGTTCTGCTACAGCTTCAGTTATTATTTACTACCTACGGTCAAAAAGTCCTAGATACCTCTGTCAAGCCCCCTGCTGGTTGGTTTCATCATTATCTCGCCTCTTCCAAATCTGTAAGAAATGAATGTAATAGATATTTAGAAGTGAGCATTTAATCCACAAATATTTATTAAGTACCTACTCTTTACTAAGCAGTAAAGTCTGTCAATCCACTTAAATATCTGCTAGCCCCCTCATGAAACTATCTATAATCTTTCAAAAATTCCCTTTCATCTGACTCTCTTCCTCCTCCTCTCTTACTTCCTATTCCAAACTTCTTTTCTGAAAAAGGATTCACAGTCAAGCCTACAACCTTAGACAAAGTGGTTAAGGAAAGTTATCTCCAGAAGCAGTGGCACTGTTCTTCCTTCTTACAAAGACTAGGGCTTTTTCTCAATTTCAATCTTCTTTCTTTGTCAAGTCCTAGGGCAGTTAGGAAAGGAAGACAGAGATACTCTCCTCTACAAGCTTTCAATCCACTGGAGAAGAGAGTTAAAATAATGTGCTTGGTGCTCCAAAAGACATGGAAGAGGTGCTGTGGGTCACAATAAGTTCTGACTGTGCCTAGGAGACGGGGGCGAGTTTTAGGGCCAACTCCCAGCTGGTATCCCTAGTAATTCCAGGCTCTTCCTCCTTGAAACCAGACCACACACTTCTGCAATTAACATGATCATAAATAAAACTGCCTTGCTCATTCCTAATCCAAGCTTTCCTGCCCTCCCATTGCTGACAATCACTCCTTGGCTTTCAGGACTATGTAATCTAGTCCCACCTCACTCCTCAGTGCATCTTCAGATCTGGCACAGGTATTCAGCCTAACCAAGTCTCTAACTCAATCTTACGTTGTGCCTTTACCCACAATACCCTTCTCACTGGCCCCATATCTAGCACTCACTAGGTCTGTGACCAACCTACCTGAATGTAAGCCTCTGACAGCGTGATCATCTGGGGAAGGATGTCAGTCACCTGGAGGTCTTGTAATTCATACCATTTGCCCGTCCCCTGTAAAAGTATGAAGGAGTGGGGGTTAATCTACTCCCTAAAACCAACCAAAAGAGGCCAGGCACAGCAGCTCGTGCCTGTAAGCTTCAGCCTATGAAGCGGCCGGGGCTAGGGATCATGATTCGAGTCCTGCCTGGGGTCCATAGCAAGATCTAGTTCCAAAAAAATAGCTAGGCATGATGGTGTGCACCTGTAATCCCAACTACCTGGGAAGCTGAGGCTGGGGATTGCTTGAGTCTGTGGTACCCCGGGCAACGAGAGCCTGCGATTCCACGGGCAAAAATAGCAAGACCTAGTCTCAAAAAAAAAAAAAAAAACAACCAAAAGAGTATGGAAGCAAGAGTCTGCAGCCAACAAGTTAGAAAAACAACCACCAGACCATCATCAAGTAAAAGTATGAATAAAGTGTGCATAGTCCCTGCTGGGGCCATTTAATTTAAAGAACAGGTAGGATACTGATCATGGTGCACTCAATGCCTGCCAAGGGTTATCTGAAGCACAATGGAGTCTCAAACACTTCTGGACACCTCTTAAAAATAATTTAGACAATACAAAGAAAAAACACAGATACCCCCGAGCCCTCATATAAAATGCCTACTGACTGCTCAGAAATGACAGACTAGGTGCAGTGTTAACTTGTCAAAGAAACTAAAAACAGATATTACCAGCCGGGCACAGTGGCTCGTGCCTGTAAGCTTCAGCCTATGAAGTGGCCGGGGCTAGGGATCGCGGTTTGAGTCCCGCCTGGGGCCCATTGCGAGACCTAGTTCCAAAAAAATAGCTGGGCGTGGTGGTGCATGCCTATAATCCCAGCTACCTGGGAAGCTGAGGCTGGGAACTGCTTGAGTCTGTGGTACCCCGGGCAATGAGAGCCTGCGGTTCCATGGACAAAAATAGCGAGACCTAGCCGCAAAAAAAAAAAAAGCAGATATTTCCACTCCCTACTCCAGAGTTCTCAGTGGGGTCTGAAATTCTGCACTTCTAACAAGCACTCTGATAAGTCTTAACCCTGCTGATCTGAGGAACCTACTTCAGGAGGCAGGTCCTAGGGCAGGACAGTAGTTCTCCACTTTGGCTGCACAACACACTCACTGGGGGAAGTCAGCAACACCAAAGCTCCACCTGGGTTCTACCTCTAGGTAACCTCTTTACCTTGATGGACATTTTGGCCCATTTGCTGCAGGAGGGCTTCCAGGTACACCGTTAGAATATTGCAGCACCCACAGTCTCTTTCCTGGTTGAAAATCTCAGGCATCAGGACTTTCTAAAATCTCCACAGATACTATGGTTTCTCTTCAGATCGTATAAATCTTTCGCCTTTTACTAAAATCTCCACAGATGAGTCCAACATGGAGCCAAAACTGAGAACCACTGACAGCTCTATTATGTGCAGAATCCCAAGTCAAGGCCAAGCAAGCATAAACAGAAGCAGCTGCCATCTGAAACACCAAAGGACACCTGTTTTTGCCACTCTGTGGCTCAAGAAGTTAATGCTACTCACATGATGAAGCACGTGGATGCGGTAGGAGCCCTCAGAGGGCTTGCCATCATGGACAATGTTGGCGATGAGGTCATAGGTGGTATTTTTGTGCACTGCCTGTACTTCTTCAGACAAGTATTCTCTCAGATCCACATTTCTGGAGTTGAAAAATAAAGCCAGAAGATCAGACAAAGACTACAAGGTTAGAGAAACTGCCCTACACATGGACCACAAGGTTGCTGAGCCCTATTTTAGGACCCTGGCTCCAGTCAGGTTGGCAGTCATGGAACCCCAGACTTGTAGAAATTCACATGATTTACCATAAAAATATGAACTTCCAGTCAAACTAGAAAGCCAGGATTTGGGGGAAAATTACGTTTGAAAAGCAGGTCTAGCTGTCGAAACTGCAGACCTTGACTCTTAAGGCTTGAACTGGAACCTGGTTTTGACTATTCAGAGCTGGGTCTGGGTTCAAGCAAGCTACATAACCTAAGACTCTTCTTAGAAGAATGTCAATCACAGTCTCCTCAAGATGGTGAGGCTTAAGTGAGGCAACAGATGTAGCCACCTCTCCCTCTGTCCCAGCTGAGAATCAGCAGCCACATGCACAGGCAGCACCAGGTCCTGAGCCTCGGGCTGCACAGGTCTGACCACATGATTACCCTGGAACAGTATACATAATCACTGTAACAACCGCAATGCCAAACCAAAGAGATCTGATTCATTCTTCTCTTCTATGTTCTGAGGTCTTGCTTCTGTACTGCATTGTTTCCCATTCCAACCTGTTCTATCATGAACAGATTAAGTAACAGAACAGTTACAAGCAACAAAATCCCTAAGCAAGGTAGCTCAAGCACAAAAGGAGAATTGCTAGACTCAGGAACCAGTGAGGCAGCAGGATCAGAGACCTACCTGCCCCCTTTCCTGCTTGCTTTTGACATCAACTTTACTATTCTATTTCTCTTACAGTGTGGTTATTTCTTCTTTATATGACCCATTTGGATATGCCAGTTTAAATTTCTTAGTTCTGGGTGCCAAAAGAAACTACTAACTAGGTTCCTTCAATTGAGACTTTGAAATAACATTTCAGATATTTTTAATATTTGAATATTCACCTTCAAATACAGAAAAACATTCCTGACACACCTGGAATAAAATCTCACTACATTTATGAGTTGGATTTAGTCAGCTGAAGTTATAAATGCATATACCATGTATTGCAAAATAGCACCCCATAATAAATGCTTATTGTGAAAATTACACAAAACTATAAGCCAGGACCAATAGTGTGCACCTGTAATTCCAGCTACAATGGGAGGCTGAGGCTAGGAATCAAGGACTTGAGTCTATGAGTTCAAGACTATCCCAGGCAACATAGCAAGACCCAATCTCAAAAAAATAGCCGGGTGCAATGACGCGTGCCTGTAACTCTAGCTACCTGGGAGGCTGAGGTTAAGAATTACTTGAGTACGCGAGTTCGAGATTATCCTGAGCAAGAGAGAGAGACATAGTCTCAAAAAAATAGGCAGGCATGGTGGCGCATGCCCATAAGCCAGGCACAGTGGCTCATACCTGTAATCTCAGCTACTATGAGAGGCTGAGGCTAGGGATCACTTGAGTTTGCGGGTTGGGACTAGCCTGGGCAACATAGTGAGACATAGTCTCAAAAAACAAAATCAAAAAAACAAAACAAAAACAAAAAAACAATCATTAAGAACTTTCAGCCGGACACAGTAGCTCGTGCCTGTAAGCTTCAGCCTATGAAGTGGCCGGGGTTAGGGAATGCAGTTTTAGTCCCGCCTGGGGTCCATAGTGAGACCTAGTTCCAAAAAATAGCTGGGTGTGGTGGCACACACCTGTAATCCCAGCTACCTGAGAAGCTGAGGCTGGGGATTGCTTGAGTCTGTGGTACCCCAGGCAACGAGAGCCTGCGATTCCACAGGCAAAAATAGCAAGACCGCCGGGCACGGTGGCTCGTGCTTGTAAGCTTCAGCCTATGAAGCGGCCGGGGCTAGGGATCGCGGTTCGAGCCCTGCCTGCGGCCCGTAGCGAGACCTAGTTCCAAAAAATAGCTGGGCGTGGTGGCGCACGCCTGTAATCCCAGCTACCTGGGAAGCTGAGGCTG
>PVHY01031442.1:0-12650 GCA_004024945.1 Uropsilus gracilis | reverse complement strand
TCTCTATTTGAAGCAAGTGCTGTCAACCTTAGCCCCTTTTATCTGGCTAACTCCTACTGATTCATCATGTTTTGGCTTGAATGTTACTTCCTCAGGGAGTTCTTTTTTGAATCCAGAGTCTAGATTTTCCTCTAGTGGTGTTCTCTCATATTTTTCTCAAAGCATTTAGTCTAAGTACAATCACCTAGCTATCAGTGTGGTCCCTTACCCACCAGTCGAAGTACATGAGGGTGGAGACTGGCTCTCATTTGCCATTCATTGTATCCGCAGCCCAGCGCAGCATCTGGTATACAGTGTCGGTGCTTTGGTGAAAGAATTCATCAATAAATTCTGTTCCCTTCTCCTTAATCATACAGCAGCAATCCCACAGCTGAAAGTTCTGTGTTCATCAATGACTGTTATTTATTGAGACTTTCTGTGAACCACTGTAAGCACATCATGTACACCTTATTTTTAGAGTAAGTGTATAATGCCAATACCCTGCCCATTTTGTGCATAAGAAAGAGAGTAGCTCAAGGTCACAGGTTGACCTTGAACTAAAATTCAAACCAAAGTCTTTCAGGGTCCCCTTGGTGCATGTTCTAAAATGTTTCACTCTACAGCCTCCTAACAAGAGGAAATCAACTAAACTTCATGATGTGGGAAGAGGATCTAAAATGTGTTTTGTTAAAAAGTCAGATTATCCATTGTTACTGTTTTATACTGACCAAGGGTATCATTTGTCTCTATGTATTTGACCATTGCTCTTATTGCATCATGCAGAAGGAAGAAAACATGTTTCCAGCTCCCATAGAAAGTGAAGCTTAAAGCAGGAATGAACTAACTGCAGACTGCCATTCCAGTGGTTTCAGTTTGTTTTAAATATGAACACAGAGGTTTACCTTTACTGTCTTTACCATTGGTTTCCCTGTTTAGCAAGCCTGCTGGCCAAAGACGGTGAATAACAAAAAAAAATGCTTTTTACATATGGCAAGACTCACACTAGAAAAAATAAACTAGGGATATAGTCAAGGAAAATTAAATACATACTACCTTGGCTTAAATTGAAACGGTGAATGATGTTGTTTAATTGCTTTTATACATATCATCTAACACTCCTACCATAAAATTATCTCCATCTACAACCTTATTCATTGAAAATCCTAAAATTGTCCACTCCTCTGTCATAAATATACCTTCAGACCCTGGGTTCCTCTGACACTGTTCTCAAGATGACAGGTCTATTTCCTGGGTGATAACTGATGAATTCCTTCTTGATGTCCCTTAGATGAGAAGAAAGTTCTCATCTCCTTCTGAGGCATAAGCATGGGACACAATCAAGGCTCTTCTGGGAATAAAAATGGAACCTACTTGTAAACAAGAAAAAAATTCTGTGCAAGGTAAATACCAATTGAGTTGCATGAGGGAAAGAACCCCTTACTCTTGTCGATTTGGGGCCAGTCCTGCTCTGTGTTGGACTCTGAACAAGGAGAAGTGAAATGTCCATATTACCGAGAAATGTCAGGGATTACTTAGCTTCGCCTCATCACTGAAGTGACAGTATTTTACAGTCCTGGAAAGAAACTAAGGACAGCATATCCTGTTCAGCTAGTTGATGGAAGAGAGTTTGATTTTTTTTCTATTAATCTGTTTTTGTGGAAGCTTGAACTGTAGTCAATAAAAATATTCTTTGGTGTTTATTGTTTATTTATAAAAATGTTTATTCTCCACATACATTTTCTGCCTATTAAATATCAGGTGCTTCAAGGGGAAAAATAAAGCAATTAAAAACTTTGAAGCCAGCCAAAATCATTTTTACAATACAATTAGTTTTCTCTGATTACCTACAGATGATAAAACCGCCTAGTCTACAGGGGAAAGAAAACAAAAATTGATGTCCATCAAAAACTACTTAATGATTTTTACAGGAATTGTTAGTGGGCAAAATATCCTAATGTTAAATGTCCATTTTAGCCATTTTTCTAAGAGATGAGTCCTGTACTGTTTTATAGAGTACTTTAGGTAAGAATGCACCTGGCACATATGCTATCTTTCTAAATTAAGCTATTCAGCATCACAGTTGCGGTTTTATTTTAACAGCCTCTTTTGGATGCCCTGACAGAACTCCATTTCAATCACTGCTGCCATTAAAAATGAGCTTTTGAGAGTTCATGTGGGTTGTAAACCATAGAGTGACCACACAGTGGGGAAAGGAGAGGGTCGGGGTGAAGGAGACAGGTGATTTGAAAATAAGATACTGTGGCAGCTTCTGTCTCCTGAGAAAACAGTATAGCTTCCCTCTGTAATATCACAGAAATCACCAGTGGGCTATTTGGTTGGGAAGAGTGGAGAAGAGGTGAAGCTTAGAAGGTAGGAAACAAAACAATGCATTATTTCTCTGAATAACTATATAAAGACATGGGTGTTTTCAGGAGGATGAGGAAAACATTGTTAAGTTTGAAGGGAGGGAGCTAGCTCAATTTGAAATTGTTTGCATGAGACCTCTGTGGAAATCTGTGGCTCAAACACTTCAGTAGATGACTGCTAATCAGATAGCCTCAGGTCACAGATGCCTGGGGATGAAAAGTCCTCAGACTGTTATCCCATTTGGGGAGCCACTAGAAAACAGCTGTGACACATTTCTGATAGGGTCACCCACAGCTCAACTAATTCAACAGAAGAAGAAACCCAGAGCCAAGGGAGACTCAGAATGCAAGCCATTCAAGTTTCCACCTTGAAACAGAGGAAGAGACTTCAAAAGTCAGGTACTTCCACATATTTCTGTGCACCTGCAGTACAAACATTATTAAGTTTTTGTTTAAAGAGGTTTTCAGCCTTCCAGATATAGAAACACAAGTAGTGTATAAACTAAAAACCTGTATTATATGTCATTTTATTACCTCCATTGAATTGTCGAGTTTCTGGGGATTGATAAGGAATTTTTGGTTGGTATCACTCCCTATAAGAGCATCCAATTTAGCATATCAAAGGAGATTTTTAATTAAGAGAAAGATAGATCCATATACTCGGGCCCATGATATTTTCATTCATCTCAGCCAACATGGCAGTGATTGCCACCTCCTGAATATATAAATGGCAATAAAAAGAGCTCTTTATTCTCTAATTCTTACAACTAGTCTAGATGAAAGGCATCTGCTTCTCCATTTTACATGTGAGAAAGTTAGGGTTCAAAGTTAAATGAAAATTAGGGTTCGAAGTTTGTGAGTTACATAGATTAAAAGAGGGCCAGGATCTGAACCTGTGCCAGTATGGCTTCAAGTTCCATTATTTATACCGTCGTTTCCACTGAGCTCAAGAGTGAAAATATATGTCATTCTCAAGGTAAAACAATGATGTCACTACCGACTCAATCTGTGGTTCTGAGAGGAAGTTGGTCTATGTAACAGAAACCTATGCAATTTTGGTTTATGCATCTGGTGGGGGAAACCATGATCCATACTAGGCTTGGGGACAAAAAAAAGAGAACCTCATATTTTCCCTGTAATGTATGGGGTACTCAAAACAAGAGGAAACAACCCTAATTCATGCAAGATTGGAGTGAGTATAAGAATGTGGTTAAGATTACCCTGAGGACTGCTACTAGGGTCACAGACCAGGTCTGGATTCGAATGTGACTGTGATATTCAGTTCTCAGTGAATCTGTTTCTTCATCTGAAAGATGGGTATTGTAATCATTTCTACCTGGCAGTATTGTTGTGAGGATTGAAATAGGTCAGCTGGCAGATATGCATCAAAGAAGGCTAGTGATGTGGGAAGGGGGGATCACCACCACCCTGGCTGAGGTCTATAGATCTTTCTTTTTTTTTTTTAATTAAACATCTCTTTTGATATACTAAATCATCCAATTTATAGGGAGCAATAAAAGCTTTCCATAAAGTTTCTTATCTCAGCATTTTTGATGAGCATGCAAATCAAAAGCCTAATGAAGATAAACTGAGTCTTTCATATCATTAGGTAATGATATCAAAAGGAACAGGTTACATTATCTGTTGTATTTATTTTTTATGATACCTTATTAGTTTAAATTATACAACTGTTTAAGAATGTACTCAAAAAATGTCGCTCCCTCAGGGACCCAGGACGTGGAAAGAAACATTTCTTGAACAAGTAATTTTGCTTTTAGGAGTTCGCCTTTGTCAACCCAGGAAACTCAGAGCAAAATCCAAGCTCATTAATATAAAATAAATAAAAGAATATCCCTATATAGGTCATGAGGAGGATGAGAAAAATGACACCTATTCCCTATCTCACTGACAAAACACTTTTAAAAAACAAGCAGACATACTGCTGGATTCTAGGTGTGTTTAACTAATTGGAAAAACACTGAATTTTGAGCAGATCCTCTGCCAAAGGCCACGTTTTGTCACCCAGGAATAAGCTGTTAATGTGAATTCAAGCAATGTACTCAGAAACATCACAGTTTCTTACAAAAGAGATACAGAACATAGGATTAATGTGGTCTGCCCCTTGGAGGGAAAGAAGGACTGAAAATTTGGGCATCGCAGCCCCAGAGGGTTCAACCACAGTGATATGTTAAAGGGGTAAAAAAGTACTGAGGAAAGAATCAATTTTCACTGCTGTATGGTACTTCTAAAAGGTCGCTACTGTAATAAAATTAAGATGCCACTTTATTGTTGCAGAGAAAGTAATTTTATTTACTTTTTCAGTTAACACATGCACACAGGGTGGTGAGAGCAATCAGCTGCTGCACTTGTTAGCTCACTGATTAAATATGTTGTCACCTAACTCTGGACTAATTAAAGGAAATTGAAGCTATTTGTGCATTAGCCAACATGGTATTAACTTTAACGGAGGATTTTGAGCACATGTTCCTTTTCGGTGGCCATTTTTTTTAAATCGCTTTTCCTTTTTGCACTAGCAGTTTCACCCAGAGTTGCCATATCCTGGGGTGTTATTTCTGATAACTATTCACATCTCTTGCCATTTGACTCTAGCAACAGCTCCAAATAAAAGTGCTGGTGAATTATAGGATCCAGAAATATAAAACTAACATAACTTCTATCTTCCTAAAGAATGTCTCTTTTTTTGAGTGGATCTATGAACTTCAATAGAAGAAAACCTCCAGGGAGCATCTGAAGGAAGAATGTCAAATGGTTAGTATTGTGGAATCAAAGTGGGTCCTGAGATTTCTATCCACCCCACTCACATGGTCAAACAAATCAACCACCTGAAAGCATTCTGACCACCCACCATTGGCCGTATTTACAATGTCTATATTCTTGTCATCAGTAGTCCCATAATCCAGCCATCCCGTTCCCCTCATGTGGATATAATTCCCAAACCAGGTAGATGTTAATCTACCATTTTCCTCAAAATGCTCGCTCGCAAAATACTTACCCATCCCCTTGTTTATTTTTATTCTAGTGGAAAAATCTTCAGGACTCCAGGGATTCAAAAGAAAAAGTTCTTGAAGGGCTTCAAAGAAAGTGGAGGAGGAGTGGGAATAAAAGAAAGAATAACCTGGAACAAAAGTTGAACTCCTTGCTGAGCTAAACCTGCTTTACCAAGGTAATGTTCCCAAATGAGAAAATATCAGCACTGTGTATTTAGATGATGCTTTTAACTTTTTCAAAGCACTTTCACCTACATTATCCTGTGAAATCCAGGAGCTAACTTTTATAAATGGAAAGGACATAAGTGATCCCAGGGTGCTTCCAGAAGCTCCAAGTCAGAAAAGCTGTGGAGTTTAATTAAAGGAAAAATGCCCCAAAGAGAATCAAACCAGTGTTAATCAAGCAGCATGCAGGTTAGCAAGCGAAGACAAAGGCTGCCCATTTAAATGTTTGAGAATTCAACAGTTTCAGGAATGTAATACCTATTAAAAGCCGGACTAAATGTACATGAAGCAGCTGGAACCACTTTTAGCCAAGATTGATTGATTAAGAGTTCACAACATCAGCCAGCCAAACAAACAAACAATGGTGTTTCAACTCCAACTGGTTATATTGATTTTAAACTCATTGTCCATGACTTGTTAGATTCTGAAAATTCTAAATATAGGAGATGGACAAACCTGGGACCAATGTTGGAAAGGGAGGTCCAAAACGCATGTGGGTCTTACAACGAAAAATAAAAAACTACCAGATGCCCTACGCAGCATGGAAGAGTAAATGGAAGATTAAATCAGTCTAACTGGTGAACAACACACCCATTGTTTGAGGTACATTTAAGAACTACAAATCTATCGACTAGAATAGAGGTGCCTTGTGCTCTGGAGTAGGCTTTCCTCTAAGTTTTCTTGCAGCAATACCAGATTTCTATAAAAAATGCCTTAAACACATGTTTCATCAGCATTTTGCTCTGATCATTAACAGGAACCTGAATGATCAGTTTATTAAAAAAAAATCTTTGAAGGGGACATCTGATATTTTCTTTTATTTTTTGGTCCTTCGGTTATATAACCTAGTTGGAATTTTCCATGAGCTTCTAGACAAAGTCTCAGGACAGTTGGTGGCTGGCCCATGTTAACTGCCAACTTAATCCATCAACTGCTTTAACTTAAAGCCCTGGAGAGCTGAGGCAGCCAAAGGTATTGGACTTTCCTAGCCCCGCTGAGAAGCCATTCCCTCAATAGCTATGGAGACATGGCCCAGGATTGCTTTTTCACTAAAAGGATGTAATTGCTAATGTAGTTATTGACTTGATGGATCTGTCCTGGCTTAGTTTATTTCATTAGAGCTGTTTGCTCAGCCATTTTAGGATGAAATTTCCTAGGTATCTTAGCATAAAAGAACATGTCTGTCTTCCTTTTCTCCTTTTTTCCCACATGTCATTATAATTGATGCCTGTTTCTAGGGCCAACAATGGCCTAAGCATGATATGATGCAGAGTTACAGACCTTCAGCAGTTTAGCTTCTAAATATGTCAGACCTGTGCATACAGAAGCAGCCTCCCTACTGGAGAGCCCTCAAATGACCGTAAAAAGCTTGGTTGTTTTCAGGAGTCAGTTATTTTAGGTCACTTATGCCTCATTGATCCTCTCAAACAGCTGCCTGATCATTTCCTTGTTAATCAAAATATGGACAACATCACCAAAGAAATGGTTGCAGCCATTTCTTGATGCACAAGAGGGCGTCAGATCTAATCCCTTATTTTCATGTAGTTTTCCTGAAAATATTTCCATTTTTGCCCTTCTACATATTACTGGGTAAAGACTAATTTCTCCCTTGGGTTTGCCAAGAATTCTTTTTTAATTCTGAAGCACTTCCAGAGAGGTGCCCATATCTATCCTATGTGAAATAAAGAAGAGAGGAAATCCTACTATTTTTATTCTAATTTTCCTCATGCAGGCAGTAAATTTGGAAATCATTTCTCAGTCTCAAAAAACTAACTCCTTGATTTGTCATTTGCTAGCAAAGCAAGTCATAGTCCAGTGGTCCCAGTCATCAAAAGCCTCCTGTAAATTCAAGTCTAAAGCATGTTCTCAACAATGCTCAACCTCAGAATGTTGGTTTATTTGGAGATGACAGATTGCTCTGATCCAGATCTGAGGAATGAGACTATTCATTATAACTCTAAAGATAGCATCACTTGGAAGAGGCAACAAAACCGAAATAAAACAGAACCCAGGCACAAACCCAATGGACTCTGAAACACACATGTTCAGGATTGAACTTTGGTGCCCACCTGCCTCTGAGTAGCATGTGAGCAAAGGAGTGAACACCCCAGTTCTTGCTCTGGCCCTTACCACACTGTAATGAAAGGGGTGTCAACCTCCGCTATAAACTAATGATACGTTTTTCAGAGGTTTCTGGTGTCACCATAATTCACTCTAGGTTGAAAACAGGCACAAGGCAATGAGGCTGTGGACACAACTTTTGTAGAGAAAATGTTTTCAGCTTATTTAGGTTATGGAATTTTCTTTTAGATTCCATGCTCGCATGATATAAATAAATCTGCATTAAATGTAAAGTTATTGAGTTCATTGAATGTCAATCATCTATGATCTTTAAAATAGTAAAATATTTCTGCTTATTCCCCTTTTTACTCCTGAATAGAAATTTGTGATGAGAGCAGGTATTGAGATTTTGAAGATTTTTAGTTGGAAGAAAACACAAGAGAGCATCAGATCTAACCCCTGATTTTCATGCAGTTTTCCCAATGTTTCCAGTCTTCCCTTTATTTTTTCCTGCACATTACTGAGTAAAGAATATTTTTTTCCTTTGGTTTGTCAATAATTCTTTTTTTTTAATTCCGTGGCACTTCCAGGGAGTTGGCCATATCTATTCTGCATGAAATAAAGAGGAAATTCTACTATTTTAATCTATTATTTCAAGAAGTCTCTTTGGTAAGGAGTATAATATGATTGATCATTGATCCGAAGAGTTGATTGGACTATTTCAGGTGGTAAAAATCACTTCCCTGTGGGAGGAAAAAATCCATCTGAAGCAATGGAAAGAGAAGTTACACATCTATCAGTGTAGCAGTTTCTTTAAATAAAATCCTCTTAAAGACACACCTCATTAGATGGTATTTACTTCATATAAGTCACTTTAAGAAGATTTAAGAATCTCCTTAAAATAAGTATTAAGATGCATTTATGGATCAAAAATTCCTCTCTTAAAACAGTAAACAAGTTTTTTGGGTTTCTTGTTTGTTTGGTTGGTTGGTTGGTTTTTTTTCCTTATCCCTCTCCTTAACCATGAACAGAAATTTGTGATTATAGCAGGTTTTGAGAATTTGAATACTATCATTAATATTATTACTAATAACAAAGAAGATGATGTTCTTCTTAAGTTGATTCTGTTTTTCCCCACCCCACACATTCCACATTGAGACGTTTTCAGGGTGCTTACATTTGGGGCTCCTGGAAACAGTAGTTTTCATTTCTGCTTGGCAGAGTTCTGATCTTTGAACAAGTAATGTGCAGCATTTAAATAAGATCCTCTTTCCAAAACAGCCAGTGGGGATTAAAAGGGAAGACAAATAGACTGGCACTTTGTCGGAGAGTAACCTCTAGACACGAAACCAAGTCAAGGTTCTAGTTAAATATCAAAGCTTTATTAGCTGGTCAGCGACTGTCCCTCAGGTAAGGTAAGCTGACCTGAGCAAAATTTAGCAGGGGATTAGCAGGGCAAAAACCATATAGCTACTGTTGCCAATGCCAAAGGAAGCAGGGATACAGAAGCAGAAACAAAAGGAACAAGGGGAACACTGGAGCATATCACCATCTCCTAGATACCATGCCCTGGTTTGGGTGACCAAATGTTGGTACCTTCTGTTTCTATGGAGGAACTTGAGAAATGACTTCTAGACTAGAAATCTCTCCTGTGCTGACTCAGGGAGCTGTTTTTAAGCTTCTGGAGTAAGAAGGGTTCTGGGGTCTGTTACAACAGATAAATGTTATTCTGCTATTTAGCCACAGACAATTCCTAAATTTCTGTCTAGGAGAACAAATAGAGAGAACCAAAAAAATACTTGTTTTTGATTAAAAAAGCATCAGGTTTCACTGTTGTCCCAACAATATAAATGATTCTGTATGATGAGATGGGAAAGAGTAACTTCCTTAAGTAAATCAGTTTCTAGACTCAGTTTCCTCATAGGTAGAATGGGTAAATGGAACGTCTACCTACTATATTCTTGTGGAAACAGTATACAGGTAGTTTTTCCCCACCCCCTTCTGAGCCTGGCCAACTCAATTGCCCTTCTGTTTAACCTCCTTTTATTTCTGATCTTTCATTTCCTTATTCCTAAATAAATTTGTCTCTATCATCTAAAAAAAAAAGTAGACAAAGAAATTCATCTTAGGTCTGTTCTCTGATGAGCTGTAGATCTTTCTATATCATGCATGCCTTTAAATTTTAATATTTTTAAATAACTTGGTAGATAAAGGATATGTTATGGGAATCATTGGAGAGAAAGAGAAAAAATATTAATTTTATCATTTTAAACATTTGGGTGAATTATAAGAATTAAAATAAAGTTGCCATTTTATCAATATCAGTTACATGCCAGGAAGTCTGGTAGACACTTTCATTTACATATCATGCTGTAGGAAGGCAAAAAAGTTCCAGTGGATGTTGCTGCTTCCATAAGAGGTTAGAACAGCAGCAGGAGAGGAGGGACTGAAAGAAAGTCCTAGAATGTTACAGTTCAGAATCCAACCAGCTTCACGCAGAACACAAGACCACGGGAGATGCAAGAGCAAAAAGCCTTTTTGTTTTCAGATCGACCTGGGTCCAACCTGGCACTTGCCAACACAGCATTAGTCCCTTAGCCGGAAGGACCCCAACCCTTTGGGAAGTGGGGGGTTTTTGTTTTCTCTTAGGCGGCCTAGAGGAATTTCTCACAAAGATGTTTTGACATAGTTAAAGCCTTGGAACAGACCAGATAACCACCTGATCTGGGGGCAGTTACATGGTTTTAGCCTTATCTTTCTAAGTCTGCTATTTTCCTTTTAGTGGTTTCAGAATGTTATTTTTTCCTACTTGGCTTTTAAACTTTGAGCAATAATTTTTAACACTTTCAGATAACTCAGGTTGTCCTCCTATTTAACCTCCTTCTATTTCTGATCTTTCATTTCCTTATTCCTAAATAAATTCGCCTCTATCATCTAAAAAACAAAAGTAAACAAAGAAAGCCATCTTAGATCTGTTCTCTGATGAGTTGTAGATCTTTCCATATCATGCATGCCTTCATTTTTTTTTAAATAACTTGGTAGATAAAGGATATATTGTGGCAATCATTGGAGAGAAAGAAAAAAATTATTAATTTTATTATTTTAAATGTTAGGGTGAATTATAAGAAATAAAATAAAGTTGCCTTTTAATCAACATCAGTTATATGCCAGGAAGTCTGGTAGACAGACTTTTTCTTTGTGCAGGCTGTGTTCAGACTATAACAAGATCGAAGGAAAATCCAACACTTCTTTGAAGCACGCTTTTTCTTATAATCTTGTGGGTCCATATAACATATGCACCAAGTCCATACAATAAGACCTCAGAAAACACATGGGAAAATTATCCCTTCTCCTGTCAATCAAGCCATGGACTTGTAGTGATTAATTCTCTTCTGATAAGTGTAAGGGCAAAGTGCCTTATATTCTAGCTCCCTTTATAAAAGCTAAGCATCTCCAAGTGGCACCATCCCATCCTGCAACATCTTTGGGAGAAAAAAAAAAAACCTTTGTTTTTAGAAGTTGAGCTTCCTTTCCCAGGAAAAGAATGGAATATTCCAGGTGATCAGAAGAATAACTGTAGGACACTGAAATATTGTTGGCTGGTGTGCAGCAAGCAAGAAAAATGATTCCAGTGACCCAATTTACAAGACTATAACCTTGTAGGGCATAGAGAAGACACAGCAGCCTGTAGCACAAGTAGGAGTTTCATGATCAGAGGTGAAACAATTCAGCCTGACATCCCTCTGACTTTGAGGCTAAGACCACCAACAGAGAACACTTGGCAGCAGCACTTAGAATCCTTGCTCAAAGGACAGGCTGACTGGAAACTAGAGTGTGCAAAAAATTACTGATTGGCCACTGGGATTTTTCAGTCACATCAGCACAGAGGAAGGAACACTGTCAAGTTGGCCTCTGTAAATGCAGTGGACAGGGATGGGAAATGAACATCACCTTAAAAACCAGGGGAAATATCCTTTTCCAGTGAACAGCCTGAATAGCAAAAATGTTCCTCCCAGAGTGGGTCTTGAGCCTTCCTTGGCTTGTGGATTGTTGTTTGGATTGTTTGTTTGTTTGTTTGTTTGTTTTTGGTCTGCCTGCCTGTCTGTCTGTCCATCTGTCCATCTGTTTGTCTGTTTTTAATGCTCTCACAGTAATTTTCCAAATAAGAAAAGTGACTTCCCACATTTTCTTTAAAACGGATTTTCTAAAACAAATGATACTTGATTAAAGGACATAGTTTGAGCACTTTCTACTTTATTTCAATCTGAAAGTTTGGCAAGAGGCATAAATGAGCTATAGCTCTAGCCTCTTCACTTTCTGAATTAATCTGATTGTATTTGAACTTATATAATTTTAAAGTAAATTATTTGTAAGAAGACGATGAACAAGTAGAATAAAACATCTTATATATATTTAGAGTTTTTATTGATAAATCAATTTAGGTTTGGGATCCTAATTTATATTTTGCTGTTCAAACCATATCTAGGGCAGTAGTAGAATTGTAGATGGGTTCTGAATAAATCTTTCATATTTTATGAATTCTAGCAAGGAGAAATTATCATTTAGTGATATTTGCCTAAAATCATTTAATTCACTTTGACTGGAAAAGCTACCTGAACTCCCAAACCACTTACTAACTAAATTTCCCTGAGTCTAGTTCATCTCCCTACTATGTTCTTCACGTTTTCGAAGTTTGATACCATCACACACCAGTAAGAATGGTCCATATTAAAAAAAAGTGGGCAACAAAAAATGCTGACATGAATGTGGAGAGAAAAGAACACTTTTACACTGCTGGTGGGAATGCAAACTGATCCAGCCACTGTGGAAAGCTATGTGCAGGATCCTCAAACTACAATCCTCAAACTATGAATAGAATTTGATACAGCAATCCCACTTCTGGGGATTTACGCAAAGAATACATAAACACTAATTCAAAAGGACATCTGTACTCAGATGTTTATTGCAGCACTGTTTACAATAGCCAGGATATGGAAACAACCCAAATGCC
>PVHY01031441.1:0-12651 GCA_004024945.1 Uropsilus gracilis | reverse complement strand
CCCTCCCTCCCTCCCTCCCTTTTTCCCTTAAACTCTGCTCACAAATATGGTTACAGCTAGTGAGATAGTGGGCATGTTCAGATTGAAAGGATTACGTGTAAATCTTGACCTTTAAACATTTGAACCTTAAAAAATGATGTAGTTTTTCAAGTAAAACATTAAAGTTCTATACTTTCACTCTTCTTCTGTCATGATACTATATAACATGTTGATATATTACTTTGGAAATTTGTGAATCAGTAAGCCTAAACATCTGTGAAGTGACAGTGATTTTTGTAGGTATAACTGCTGTTCGTGGTAGGGGAGAGAAGTGTGAGAAGGGTGGGAGCTAATGACTGACTTTCTGCTCTGTACCAGGCAAGTTGTGGGCAAGGTCCTGAGACTGAGTTGAGGAATTTTCACAATAATCCCACTTGGTAGGTCTTTAGTTACAATTTTAGCATTGGTGGATATCGCCTTCAACTATACTTTTTCACTTTCTCATTCTAGGAAAAAGTACTTTTATTGTAACAGGTTCTGCACCTAAGTTCTTTGATGGAAAAAAGTGGAAAATAAAACGCACTCAAATTTTGCTTTTCCATCTATTACTGGATGAAAATGTTCTCTTTTAAAAATTGTACCAGTAATATAAATACATTATTATAAAACCTAAAAACCAGATACAAATGAAAAAAGCATGAGTCTTCCTTAGTCCTTAATGTTATCCTTGCCAAACACAACCATTACTGAAATTTGGAATGTGTCCTTCCAGTTCATTTTTTTGCATACACACATCATAAAGTTCATCTAGTTCAGATATTTTCTAATTCCCCTCTACAGTCTCTTTGAAGATCTTTCCATGTGCACATGGATATATACATGTGGTAGTCATGTGATATACATGTGATATATACATATGAATATATACATGAATATATTTCAGTCTATTTACAAAGTGCTTACACAGCATCTTTTCATTTACCTTTTTTGTTAATCATTTTGTTGTTTATGTATTTATGTATATATAAATATATTACATCATTGCATTCCCTGGGGTTCTCCCTCCACCCTATCACCTAAGAACCTTCATCTTGATCTTCTTGTGCTCCTCCTTTCCCCAGTTTCTTCCTTTCTCCTCCCCTCCCTTGCTGCCTGCCCCAGCGCTACCACACAACATCTTTTCTATATGGGCATTTAGGCCTTTCAGCATCTTTCATCATTACTGTTGTATCCTTTTTCCATCTGGTTTGCACTGGAAACTTTGTCTGTGTCGCTCTGTGTGCACACTCACACACACACACACACACACACACACAGAGGCTTCCCCATGCTGTTTCCCAGGCACTGAGCTAAGTGCTTAGGTGTATATTATGTCCTCAGAGTAGGTTGACACATGTACTCCCATGAATTACTCCCATTGACTAATTATTTTCCCTCAAGGTCAACTTCTTCTTTACCCTGTAGTCAGTGAAGTGCAAAACCTCTTTTTCTTGAATTTGTGGTGTGAGCAGCTGAAATACAAGGTGACACGCTGCCTCTGAGGATCCCTCTGCCGCAAAGATTAGATTCCCAGTACTGCCTACTCTGGGCAGTGGTTCTCAGGCAACCACATGCTTTAACTCCCCACATTGCCTTTCCCTCCTCTCTTTCCTTCCTCCCCTAGTCTTTATCCTTTTGTTATTTTTATCCTTTTCCCTGGAGTTATTCAATTTTGTAGGAGTTTGAAAATGCCTTAGGATCTCTGTCCAAGTTCTAAGCCCACACTTTCAGTTGGCTGTGATGTCAACTCCTGGAGGTGAACTTACAGAACTAAGTTTTCCTTCTTCCCTTCTGTTCTACTGCTGACTCCAAGCCTGAGTTCTGTTCTTTTCTTACTTCAGATATGACACCAAGTTTAATTTCTTGGTACATGGGGCCTCTTTTCTGAATGTATGACAGGATATGCTGGGTGTGGGGTGCCAAGAGATAGTGGACAGATGGGAACAGAAGGTTCCACACTCCCGGTCTTGCCCTGGGACTCTGCTTCAAACAGATTCTCAAACAGATAAAGTGGTCATTTTCATGGAATCAACGACCACTCAATTAGTAGTCAAAGACCATTCCATAACTAGTCAGAGGATAACATTGTGTAAGCACTTACTTCATTTCCTTGAGCACTGGCTTCCCAGTCTTCATACAAATTCCTGACAACAAAAGCAGATAACATCCAGGGTTTCTTTTGCTTGTGCTGAAATGGCCTTGGGCTGAGAGCTAGCAGGTGACTCTCCTTTCATCCAGATCTCTGGTTGGGATTCTCTCCCTCTGTGGTGGAGAGTCAGTCTAGGCCTTCTAAGGGCAGGCAAATCCTGGCAATTTTCTCTCAGGTGGTTAGACAGTAACATCATCATAATAGCTAATTATTGCGCACTTACCATGTGCTATAGTTTTTTTTTGCAATTGAAACCTTTTAATTTTTTTTTTTTATGAGTAATGGGTGCTCCCTGTAGAGAATTTAGAAAACTCAGCTAAGCACAAAGTGAAAGAACTTGCAAGCTACCCAGCCAGAAATAATCATTCAGCATTTTCTGAATCATCTGTCTTTATCTATTTACAAGTAGGAGTGTTTCGCCTGCTGCCGACTCACATAAGACATTGCAGACGTCCTTCTCGGCTGTAAATGTCAGTTTGTCAGGCTGCCCTGCTAAGGCCGCAGTGCTGTCTCCATGGAGGAACTGTCATTCCTTTAGTGCTAAGTGCTTTCTATGTTATCAGTATTCCTTACACTCAGAGAAGTAGGTACAGGTGATATTTTTATTTTACATGTGAGGAGACGGACATAGAATTTTAAGACCCTTGCTCAATGAAAGGCTGCTGACATGAGTGTCACCAGAACTTGATTTCAGTCTGTCTTGTTGATCTGTGTTTTCAAAAGAGGGGTGCTTCCCGCCACCTGCCTCTGAGAATCTTCAGCAGCACAATCCACTGCCACAGCCTGACTGTTGAAACCAAGGCTGACCTGGAATGTCTGGAAGCTGCGGAAGGGGGGTCTTTGGTTCTCGTGAGCCTTCTAGAAGTTCTCCTCCTCTTGTCTTGCCCCATCACCATCACCAAGTTTCAGGCTCCTACTAGTTGTTCTTCTCAAATACCTCAGTGTTTAACCTTGGCCAAATGCTGCTCAGAGGTTGAGTTATATGCAAGGATTACAAAGTGAATGGAGCATGAATGGCGTGCATCTGTAATCCAAGTGCTGGGAGGCAAAGAGGCCTGGGATTGCTTGAGTTTGTGGGCTTAAGACTACTCCAGGCAACATAGCGAGGCCTGGTCTTGAAAAAGCAGCTAGGAGCAGTGCAGGTGCTTGTAATCCCAGCTACTTGGGAGACTAAGGTTGGGGATCGCTTGGGTCTGTGAGATCAGGACTACCCTGGGCAACATAGTGAGACCTACAAAAAAAAAAAAAGGTGAATGGAGATGTGATAGGGACAAGGTTACTGATAAGTGTGGTGAGAGATTTCACTGGTGTGTTGCTTCAGAACCCAGTTTGCAGTGGGTGAGAGGGAAGGAAGAGCAGATACCATTCTTGGTCATTTGGCAATTAAAGTGAACATTGAGCGGGAAGAGGAGTGGGGGATTTCTGTTTGTTTTCTAAGCATGGAAGAGATTTGTTAACTTGTCAGTGGATGTTGTTGTTGGAGAGGGAGTTACTGGCAGTAGAGTCAGAGGGAAGCCATTAGGAAAGTGATGGAGCGTGTCCTGACAGAAGTGGAGGGTGAGAGTCACCTCTGGGAGAGTCCTTTCTCCATTGTCTCTGGAGACAATCCCTGGGAGAGCCCTGGGAGAGTCCTTTCTCCATTGTCTCTGGAGGAAGCAGGGAAACTGACAGAGCGTTGAGGAGCTCTTCGCTTATATCTGCATTTTCTCCACAAGTAGGTGATAAGGCCTCCTACTAATGGTGAGGGCTTTGAAGTTTTCAAACCTTCTGCAGACTTTGTTTTAACTGATGAGGATAAGAAAGGAAAGAGTTACCTAGGGATGTAGAAAAGATTGCTTGGCAGTGTTGAAGATCCATTTGCAAATTTATTGTTTCATACAGTGTGTGTGTGTCTCTGAATTTGTTTTTCCTCTGGGAATGTGCTCAGACATCCAGGTCTGATTAGAAAGAGGTGGGTGGTTCCATTTCTTTTTTTTTTTGAGACTAGGTCTCACAATTTTTGCCCGTGGAACAGTAGGCTCACGTTACCTGGGGTATCACAGACTGAAGCCATCCCCAGCCTCAGCTTCCCAGGTAACTGGGATTACAGGCGCGTGCGACCACGCCCAGCTATTTTGGGGGTGGTGGTGGACTAGGTCTTTCTACATGCCCCCAGTGGGACTCGAATCATGATCCCTGGCCCCAGCCGCGGCTTCCTAGACTGCCACGTATGGGTGGTTCCATTTCTGCCAGTGTTGTATGAATGGACAGTGGAGAAGTGACGTGTAGGGTTTTGGTCCAGTAAGAGGGTGAAGTGATGGGTCATGGAATAGATGCTGAGTAAGGAAGGAAGTAAAGGTAGAAATGGACAGAAGGTCAAGGAACTGTCTGTCCCAAGAGACAGAAAGCCAGCTTATTACAAAATGGAGAGCCTGAGGAACATGAGGTGCTGGTCAGGGAGGGAGTTCTGGGACTTTCTGCCTGGTGACAGTCTGTGGAGTGGAAGGAGACTATGAGAGGGTGGTGGTGTTTGTGTGAACTACCTGGATCTGGAGGGCACCCAGGTTAGAGAAGGGCTTTGAAAAGGTTGTAGAGGGGCTGAGAGTAGGTGCAAGGAACTCTGGGAAGCAGGTGGACCAACAGTAAATGATGTATGAGGAGGCCTGGAGATGAGCTTATCTGGCTGGTGTGGACCTGAGGAGTGTTTTTGGCAGGACTGTGGAGGATCATGGTGCTGAGGAACAGTGCGGAGGGAAGAGATCAACAGCATCTGGGGCTTGGAGGGGAGGGGAAAGGTGTGGAGTGTGAGAAAATGAGCAGCTTCCACTTGCTTGGGTAGTAGGGAGGCTGTCTGTATTCTCAGGGAAGAACCTGCTTTTTTAGAATCTGAATGGGCGTTCCAGTGCCACTTGATCTGAAGAGAGAAGTGGAAGTTTGTTGAAGAAAAGAGACTTAGGTGAGCACAAGGAGAGGCCTAAAGCTCTCTGACCATCATGCAAGGTGTTTTCTTAGGGCTGTGGGAGTTTGAAGCAGAGTGGCCACTCTGGTAAAGGAAAAGGTTCCTTTGCGGTAAAGGGGGGATCACTTAGCCTTTTTAGGATCAATCTGTGACTAGGATGGATGGATTATCTGATTAACAACCAATCTTTCTAGAGTGTGAACTGAACTATGGATTGAGCGAACAGTCTTTGCAGTGGCTTCAGGTCACAGGGCTTGGTCATGTCAGCTCTGCAGAAGCATAGCAGGTCTCCCGTGAAGGGTCAGCTCAGAGGACTGGTGCTTCCTGGGTGGCCCATCACACTGTGGCTTTGTGCGTGAACTTCCAAAGTGTGGAACTTAAAAAAAAATTGCCAGGGATAGCTAGAGTTGACTAAGGAGTTATTTACACAAAATGATGGTGAAAATGATTATTTATCACAACTCTTGTGCTCAGCTACCTATTTGTAGATGTCACTTAGGTATCTATGCTGGTGACCCTGGTGATCCTTTTGGGGGCATGTAGATTGTGGAAAATGGAGTGGAAGGAACAGAGAGCAGTCATCTCCAATCATGGAATTGTGGTATGTGCCTTTCTTCCTCTTTTTCTACTTTACCACAGATATTAGGAAAAAGTATACACTTAGTACTTGATTTTCCTTTCTAAATTAGACCTTGAATATCACAGAGGAAAAATTTACCACACACTCCTAGTTGGGTTTTATTGGCCTGAAGATAGTAGATGGGCTGTGGGTTTATAACTGCCTGGTTTTTCTGTCCAGAAAGTCACAGTGGTGGTGTCTGTGGCCCAGTTTCAGCAACTGTGCAGAATATCATGGGATCATGTCTTGTTAACCTCGTTTCTGGCACTACTTTTCCTCCATGGCCTTGTTTTTCCTTCATCTTTCTCACCTACTTGTAATGTCATTTGATCATACTTACATGTTGCGCCATCATTTCTAGAACAAGTTGCGGAAGAAATAATGAATGTTGGATCAGAGAGTGAGCATTCTTCCTTTTCATGATTTTTTTAAAACTTTATTTTCCAAAGTATCAAATAATTTTTACTGCTTTTTTAAACCCTGTGTCCTCAAAGGAGCTGGAAGCAACAGCAGCAACAACAACAGACCTGTATCTAAAAAGGTATTTCATGAGAATGGTAGGAAGTTTAGAAATAAATATGACTATAAACTGCCATCTGTCATTATCAAGTCTAGATTTTTCTTCTAGTGCTTTACATACAATTTTTAACACAAATGAAATCATAATGTATGTATAATTTATATCCCACCATTTTTCTTAAAAACTGCATTGAACACTTTTTGTGACTAAAAATTTCTTATAGTCATGATTCCTGAAAAACGTATAGTAAATCTATCATATTAGCTTAACAGATCCTTGTTGCTGAACATTTAGGTTGCTTTTTTATTCCTTTGCTATTTTATTTATTTTTTTATTGGCATGACCTTAGTTTACAACACAGCATGTAATTTAGAGGTGTGGGATCACACCTTATCCACTACTTTGCTATTTTAAATAAGATTGCTGTGAGCATCATTATACAGATTATCTTTGCCACAGTTTAAAAATTATTTCCTAATGTAGAATCCTAGAAGTAGAATAGTAGTAATTAAAGACATAAACATAAAAGCCATAAATAAAGGAAAGCTTACAGGTGAATATTTTTAAATCTTGCAGCAAGACAACCTTTTTATCAATGACACCAAAGTTAGCAAGTATAAATGGAGAAATGATGAGTTTGATGTCATGATAATTCAAAAAATTATCAAAAAATAATTCAAAAATTTGTGTATCAAAAAATTGGAAATTATGATAAGTCAAATGGATACCAAAATTTTTTACAAATGGAAAAAGCCTAGACTCACAGTTTAAAAATATTCTTTACAAAAGAAGAAAAATTTATATAGCCAACAAATATTTGAAAGGATGTTCAGTCCTAAAGGTCATTAAACAAAAGTAAAGCAATTAAGATATGCCATTTTTCAGTTATAATTACACCAAAGATAATGAGGTAATTCTACCAAAGAAAATCTTTAATAAGAATATAAGTCAATCTGTATCTGGAAACTGTCAATTAAAAACATATGTGCTCTTTCATCCAGAAGTTCTATCTTTAGGACTTACTTTAAGAGAATTATCAAGCACTTACCCAACAGTTTGCTCTAAGATTGTTTATTAATTGAAAAATTGCAAACAAGTTGGGATTTGGGTTAATTATGGTCTGTTCTGTCAGTGGAATATTGTATATGTGTTATAAATGATTAAAGATAATATTGAAAATACAAGCAAATAAGTGAGTGAATGAATATGCTTAGAAAAAATATGGGAAGCTATAGTACTGTGTTTGTCTCTATTTGAGGCATTATGACTGACTGGTCTTCTCTATTTCTTTATTTTTCGTTAAAATGTGTCTAATCTGAAGCTGGGTGTGGTGGTGCGCACCTGTAATCCCAGCTACATGGGAGACTGAGACTGGGGATCACTTGAGCCACAGTTCGAGACAACCCTGGGCAACATAATGAGACCTAGTCTCTAAAAAAAAATATGTCTAGTCTGAATAGGGGGGAAAAAGCCCATTCCTCAACAGTAAAACTAGTCACTGCAGAAAAAAAATTGTATATTATACAGTTTTTTTTTATAGTCACTGAACACTGCAAAATTTTGTATTTAGCTTTTACGTATTTAGAATCAGAGTAGAAATGTTATTAAACTATGATTTATGAAGTGATTTTGTGAAAATGTAACCCAAAAAGTGATCTGTTGATGTAATATTTAGGAAGACAAACATCAGAGTCCTCCATCAGTTCTGTTTACCAGTTGCTTTCATCTGCTACCTTTTAAAATCTGCTTTTCTTGGGCTCATAATCATTGGTAATCACCAGGCAGAGTTGATTAGAGCTCTATGTGGGGTCTTGAAGAGCTTTTTCCTACTGTTGAGAAGACTGTGGCATCTCGGGGGCCTGGGGATGCGGGAGGGGTGTGTTAGGGTTTCTCAGGTGCAGAGTTCCCACCCACATACCTTGGGAAGAGTGTCAGGCTCCATGCCGCCCGTGTTTTAACACCACTACTCTTGATAATTCAACAGCAGTAATTTGTTCTTCCCATTTAAGTATATTTTCCTCTCTCCACTTCTAAAATACAAATTCCTTTTTGGGAATGGTGTGTCTTCTAAGAAATCACAGTTGCTTCACCTGAACTTCCCCACAGAGTCCCACTCAGGGAGGCCGTTTCACAGGCAATAGTCAGTATGTTGGACTTTGGAGAGGGGAAAAGATGACGGAAGGGTGGACTGGGATTCAGTCCACAGTTGAGTCCTTTAATGTCACAATTTCGTTCAGAGTGTGAGCACAGCTGTTGGAAAGATGAAATTACAAGTTTTATTGCCAAAGCGGTCCAGTTTTTCTTGATGAATGTGTTTTTAAGATTTCTTCTTCTTTTTTTTTTTTTTTTGGTATTATAGATTAAAACAGGCTTTTGGCTTGAAGGGTAAACATAAAATATGTCTTGAGCCCATTGTTTTTTCTTACACTTCAATTTCTGAGAACATTGCTGTCATAGAGTTAATGCCCTAAAAGGGAAAAATGAATATCCGAGATACAGTTTAATTTCGGGCAAATTAATGTATCAAAATCTTGTTTAGGTGTAAATTTTAACATTAGTTTTCATTATTAAAGTGCTGTAAACACATTTCAGAAAACTTCAACTCAGGAAAGGAGATGTAATTAATATTTTCCTGCAATACAGTTGTGTTTTGGTATTTCCTTAGATTTCTTTTTTGGTTAGATATCTAAAATACAGTTTCAAGGTTACGATTCTGCCAGAGTATGGCTGATTAGGCAAAAAGAGTTTTCTGCTTTCATCTAATCTGTTTCCTAAATGATCTGTTATCTCTGTCCTTCATTTGTTTCCCCTCTGCATTTGACAGAACTTGTCAGCACAGTTAGCAGAAGTTGGAGACTTAATTTCTTTTAACAAATTTGGATTTAGTAGCAGTATCCTCAGTGGAATTACTTTAAAAGTCTCAAAGTTAAGTTTGGAGGAAATGAATCAACTGTTTCTAAACAACTCTGAGAACTAGTTGGGTTCCATTTCCTGAAGGCAGAAAAAGCTTTCAGTGTTTTTATTTTAGATCCTCAAATTTTTAATAGGACCCTGTGGCCCAGAATCATCATTCTGTGTTGGTAAACCCTGCCATTTGACTGCTGTGTTTGGTGGAAAGAAAGCATGTTCTTGCCTAGTTTGGGCAAGAGAACTTTTCCCTTTCCTTCTGCCAAGACATGTTACTCTTCCGTATGCTTATTTTGTTCCATTCTTATTTGCAGAGTACGCGGGTGGAATTCGACCTGCCAGAATATTCTGTTCGTCGAAGATATCAGGATTTTGACTGGTTGAGAAACAAACTAGAAGAATCCCAGCCCACTCATCTCATTCCCGTAGGTACTAAGTCATTGCAACTTGTTACTCATATTTTTCTGCATTATCTTTCTCAAGATTGTTCACTCAATTCTCACTCCTTAAATGACACATAAACTTTACCTTATATTTTATGCCAGATTCATCTATGTTTATGGATACTGCATAGTATATTTCACCGTTTGGGTTTTGGCTTCTGATTTGCTCTCTACTATGCCAGTTTTTTTTTTTGGGGGGGGGGATAGATTTTCATTGTGACAGTTCATTTTGGGGGGAAGAGTGCTCACATTCTCACTTCCTGCCTCTTTAAAGATGGTCTGCTGTACCCTTTGCAGACACTGTTCTTGAGTTTTGGGTAGCTGCCACAAGGTTGAGAAAGATGCCTCTGATTGCATCTGCTGGGTTTTCTTCTGATGCAGTGTTCCAGGGCACCAGGGGTCCATTGCACCAACCATTCATTCACAGTGCTTCATTTAAAAAACAGATCCAGAAGGTGATCTAATCTATTGAAGCAGCATAATATCTATTTCTTATGCCCACACATTTTGCAACAGAACTTGAGCAACTAAAATTTAAATCAACCTTCCTATTGAACACTTGCCTGACTTTTTAAGTAAAAATAACAACTTTTTAATTTTGGGAGCTGCGGGTGGGAAAAGAAGAACGACTGAAAAAGCTTGATAATGATCTGAGAGGTGAACTCACATTATAGATCAGGACTCAGTGAACATGAACTGAGCCAATTTATTAGGAGTTTAGCATCTCTTATATACCTTGGCAAAGGAATGATCACAATGAATCAATAAGGAAAAAACCCAAGATCCCGTGATATGTAACACATGTGATAGGAGGGTGGGGGATTCATTACCTTTAGGGAAAAATACCTGTGGGGGTAAATACTTCTATCTTTCAGGGACATGTTTCTTCAGTGAGGCATTCCGAGGAGGTTAGGGGGTTGCTTTCATAGATAAGAGACTTGCCAGTATCCATCTCTAGTGTGCCAGGGAGGGGCAACAATAGATAAAGGTGTTCCTTTATCTAAGGCATATCTCTTTATCTATTATCAGTGCTCCACATTTTAGACCCTAGGTATTTCTTGGACTTGGGGGTCTTTAGGATAACTGGGGTCATAAAACTCTGTAGAGGGTTTTATCTTCCAATCAGAACTTCGGTCAGATACTACTACCCACTTTGTTTACCACTGCTCCTTTCCCACTATGGTTGAAAGAGGCTACATAGTCTGTGAACAGTCCAATGGTTTTCTTGATTTTACAGCAGTAGCAGCCATGTTGCTAGTGCTGCAGTAGAAATAATGGCACTGGCCAGTTGTCCTCCCAAGCTTTTCATGTCCTCTTGGCTTTTCAAGCCTCAAGTATTGCTCTTTTGTCTTCTAGTCCCTTAAAAATATGTCCAAAGAAGGACCTTTATTTTTTAAGCAGTTGGAACTATTCCTTAAAGAGAACCTTTAAAAAAGAAAAAAAATCTTAATTTGCAAAATTGGCAGCTATTAAGTTATATTCTAAAATAGACTTCGTTTCAGAACAGTTTTAGACTTACAGAATTACTGTGAAGTTAGTACAGTAAGTTCTAATATACCCCACACCCAGTTTGGCTTATTATTTAACATTTTACATTAGCATGACACATCTGTCACATTCAGTGAACTAAAATGATACATTATTAGTGACTGATTCCCTCAATTCCTGCCTTTTTTCCAGATCCCCTCACTTCCCTCAGTTCCCGCCTTATGTGCTTTTCTGTCCTGGGACCCCATCCAGGACACCCATTAAATTGAGTTTCCAGGTCTCCACAGGCTCTTTTTGGTTTTGACAGTTTCTCAGATTTTCCTTGTTTTTCATGCCCATGACAATACTGGAGGGGGGAATGTGGTGGGGGGCAGGGTCCTGTGTCCTATGAAGAAAACCCACAGCTCATATCAAACCACATACTCCCGGCACTGTTTGTCACTGTTTGTGACTGTTGCCTTCACAATCCGACCTGTGGTAGTGCTTGTCAGGTTCTGCCACTCCCCTGCCTCTCCCTTCCACTGTTTTCTGAGAGAGGAAGTTGTTCTTTGTGTGTCACCCACATGAGCATGAGGGGACCTGCTCCACCTCCTGGCCGCTGGAACTCTTGGCTTGGTAGTTAGAGAGCAAAGGTTAGACAGCGACACCTGCTGGAGTAGACACTGAAGCCAGAACTGACAGAAAATGAAGTCTCTAGAATGCCATTGTGCATATGGAGTATCAGAGGGTGAGGAGCGGTCAGGAGCTCTTTAAGTGGAACTTGAAACCAGCGGAGGCTTCAAGTTCTGCATAAGCTCTTGATACATGTGTGAGATTGAGAGGCTGGACGTGGAAGCACAGCCGTGATTTAAATGTGAATGCCAGACTGGAAGCAAACCCCATTCCCCCCCAACCCCTTTTTATGTAAGTTCATTTTGCAACAGCTTCCCTAGGAGATGCCTGCTAATAAGCATAGACTTTGTGCTGGCTTTTTTGCTAGGTCAGGTGAGAACCCTTGGTACTTGGAAACGCAGAGGTTGTAAGACAGAGAAGGGGCTCCCTTCTCTGGCTGTGTGTTACCAGATGGAGCCCAGTAAACCAGCACTGTCGTTCTTTTCACTTCATTTCAATTTCATTAAGTTTTCGTTGTTTTGTTTATAAAGTGGCTCTCCTGAGATATCATTCGTATGCCTAGGATCATCCATTTAAAACGCGCACACCCAGGGCTTTTGGTGTCCTCACAGGGTAGTGCCGCTCCTTAGCACAGTTTCAGAACCTGGCCATCGCCCCAGAAAGCAAGCTGCCTCTCCTTGCCTGTGACTTCCTGACCCCATCTCCCCCAGTGACTGGCAGCCACTCACCTACTCTCTAGCCCTACAGACATGCCGGCTCTGGACATTTCATATAAATAGAACCACACACTTTGTAGTCTTGGTGTTTCTTGGTCAGTAAGCATGTTGTTTCCAGGGTTCCTGTTATAAATATATTAGTACTTCTTTCCTTTTCATCACTGACTAATGTTTCACGGTGTGGCTATATCAGTTTATCACCTTGAAGGGACATTTGGGTTAGTTCTTTTTTTTTTTTTCC
>PVHY01031440.1:0-12649 GCA_004024945.1 Uropsilus gracilis | reverse complement strand
GAAGCACTCAGGAGAGCAGCCCCACAGTGCGGAGGAGTTACCACTTTCCTCACAGACCAGGTCTGAGGGAGCAGCAGCACACGCCTGACCTTCGTGCAAGCAGCGGGTCCAGCTGGCGTCTGGCCTAACACCACCTGTGAGTAGCTGCGGGTCAGCCTGAGGGGGCCCGGGACAGACTCTCCCCTCCCGGCTGCAGGTGCAGGCGCCTGCGTCTGTGGGGCTGTCGTGGTTTCTCAGAAGCTTCTGCCCGGTCCTGGCTGGGGATGGCCTCAGGGGCTGTGCCGGGAACCCCAAGTCTCAGTTCCCCATCTCAGTTTGCTCCTGTCCTGAGTGCTCTGGGCCCCTCCGCTGGGTCCAGTGGCAGAAGGGCAAGGCCGTCTGGGCAGCATCTCAACAGGGCCATGTGGCAGCCCGGGCAGGGGTCAAGCTTCCTGCCAGCCACTCCACCTGCGGGACCTGAGCCAGTGACAGCAACTCGATAGGCATCGGTTGGCGAGCATCCTCGGGGCAGTCTTGGGAAGGGGTCAGAGCCCACGTAGTTTCTGCAGTGTCCGTGGGTTCAGGCGGCAGCTGGAGCTGGAAGGGCCATCAGTGTCACTCCATCTGGATGTTGGTGGCCCCTGTTCCTGCCCGCACGAGCCGAGTCCCCTGTGTGTGTATAACAGCCCTTGGGGAGCAGACTCAGCCAGAGCCGCCAGGCTTCTCGCGGACCATCTGACAAACTCTCCATCTCCACTGGGACCTGCTGCCCGGTTAGTGTGACACTCAGCGAGGCGGCCTGTCCCTGGTTGCTAAGGTCCCTTCTCCCCAGGGACAGGGCAGGCACAGCAGCTGCCCTTGACACTCCTGCCTCCTCACCCCTTTCTGCAGCCCCACCTCTGCTTCCCAGCATGCACCCTGCCGGCCCCTCAGGGGTTCCCCGACACCCAGGAGCCCTCTTGCCTGCTCTTTCTGGAGACCCCCATTCGGGGAGATCCAGAGGCAGAATGTGTTTGCTTCAGAATCACCGCGTTGTCAACACACAGACTGACATTCAGACACCACAGCCTCCCCGTGTGCCCCCTCCCTGCGGCCACATCTTAGAAGGATACCCAACCTCCCCGCTGTGCTGCCTGAACCCCCACACAAGTGAGGTGACATGAGGCCGGTACCTCCCCATGTCCCATGGCGGGAACAGCGGCTGAGGCTGCGGGGCCAAGGGGCAGCCCGAGACAGCCTGTGTGCTGAGAAACTCATCCTGAGGAGCTGGGGCTGGGCCTTTTGAACCATAGGTGGGAGACTGGCTGGGGCCCCAGGTGTTCGTGCTAAGTCTCGGCCCCTCAGTCTCACTGATTTGTCAGTCAGTCAGAAACCTGCCTCACTTGGGGTCCATCTCACACTTGCACAGGGGCACGTGCTTCACCCACGCCCCACCTGAGCTCCCGTGTGGATGTCCTGACCCCTTGTCGCCCTGCCCTCTCCCCCCCTCCCCTCCGCCTCTGGAGACCAGTATATTTTTCTGAGTACAGGGATTGCTTTCTTGGGCTTTGCTATTTTTTCCCTTTGATGATTCATGTTCTACAAATCAGCAAAATCATCTGGTATCTTTCACTTTTTGACCTATTTTATTTATTACGATCACCTCCAGACCCACCCATTTGGGCCTAAAAGGCCCCATGATACTCAAGTCTCCAGGAGACCTTCTCCTTCTCTAGAAAACCAGGGGTTTTATTCTTACGACCATCCACTGATTGGACCAGGCCCACCAGCATCAGGAGGCCAGTCTTTACCTGCCTGTATTTACGGACATCCACAGCTGCCTCCAGACAGTGGTTGATAAATTCACTGAGCTCCACGGCCTGCTAAGCTGACAGTGAAGACCCCACAGCCTGGTCTTGAAGGGCCCCCTCCCTTCAAGCAGGATGACAGCAGAGGCTCTACCCCAGGACACATGTGCTAGCTGTGCCAGGCCTGAGCATGAAGCCTGCCTTCTGCTCCTCCAGCTGTGGCTTCTCACCCCAGTGGCTATGGAGACAGACTCTGAAGCCATGCTGGGCTGGTTCCCATGGACAGGCCCACCTGGAGCTGTCCCACAGGCACAGAGATCAGGGGACATCCAGTTACCCCCAAAGTGACTTTGCTTGGCTCATTTGCTGTCGACCCTCAAACCTGCTAGGGAGGCTCCCCCACAGGCCATGTCATGACTGTCGCAGGGAAGACACCTTAAGCATGAGCTCCCAGCAGAGCTGCTGCAGCTCAGGCGAACGAGAGGGGTTGGGGGAGGGTGGGCCTGAGCAGCCCTGGCTGAATGCAGCAGGGAGGAACAGGGAGAGAAGAGCCAGAGAGCCAGGCACGGGTGTGGGGGGCAGTGAGGTGGGGGACAAGAGAGAGGTACCCAGCAGGACTTGCTTGTTCCAGACTGGTTGAGCCAAGAACAAAGAAGTATAGAGCTCCTGTGGCATTCAAGGGAGCTAGGGGATATAACTAGGGTGTTTCTACTAGGGGTTCTCTAGGGTATCTCTAACTAAGGGGTGTGTCTAACTAGGAAGGGGATGTCTCTAGGGGTGTCTCACTAAGAAGTATCTCTATGAACTAGGGGGTGTCTCTAGAAAGTGGGGGGACAGGCCTGCCCTGTACCCCATGCCCATCTGAGCTCTCAGATCCTGGCCACCAGACTCATCCTGGTTGTCCTGGCACTGTGGCTGTTTCAGCCCCAAGGTTCCATTGATGGGCGTCCTTTCTGTCCTGGGCAAACAGGGTGACTGGTCACCCTTGGCATCCCATGGCATGGAAGCTGAGGGAGCCTCTGGGAGTGTCAGGAGGGGCAGCTTTTCCTGCAGAGGAGCCCTGAAGGACTGGCCATACAGGAGTGGCCCTGGGCAGGAGCTGGCAGAAAGAACTTTCACTGCTCTGGACCTTAGGGCTAAGAGCGCCTTCGCCCATGCCTCTGTGAGCAAGACCCAGGGACTGACAGGGAGCCCTGGCCTGTGTCTGATGGGCTGGGCAGGAACCTGGAGCCCGGCTGTAGGAAGGCCTGGGACCCCAAGACCCGGCCGGGTCTGGCCTTCCCCCCAGCATATCCCCGCTTCAGGGCCTGCTCCACCAGCTGCCGCCTCTGTAAAATGTGGGGTTTGTGTGGATGCACAGCCCTGGCCAGTGTGAACATACCCCATATGCTCCCCCTTGTAGGACACATGGAAGGAGAGTCTCAGAAGGATGGAGAAGGCACCTGCAGCCAAGGTAAGCAGCATCTTGTGAGCTCCTCGCAGCCCTGAGGCCACGAGCTCAGTGTTAGGGCAGCGAACTTCTCTCCTTGAAGTGACTCAATTTACCTGCAGCAAAGGAGAACGTGTCCCGAGGCATATAACCTAGCAGCTACTTGCTATTGTAGCCTCCACGAGGTTCCGTTTTCCGGATACACCCTGTCACTTTGCAGGACAGAGCAGGCAGGAGCAACAGTGGGGCCAGACGAGTCTGGGTGTGGGAAGCCCTGAGCGTCACTTGGGGTGGAAACTGAAGGGAGAGAAGGTTCTAGAAAGGGAGGAAGCAGTGCCAGGAGGGATGGTCTCAACGGCTCTGCCCACTGAGGGGGGAGGTGTTCTCCAGCTTGTATGAGGTCCATCTCCTGTCTGTGTTGGGGGACAAGTGTGGGGTTCTCTGGGTCCAGCCCTGGGATGGTAAGAAGGTGGCAGGGTGACCAGTAGCAAGTATTTCTCCTAGTTGGTAGGGATGGAGAGGTTGGGATGGGGGGCAGGATCAAAATCCCGGCGGGTTTGTATCTGGCTTGGACCCCACTCTTGGAGGATGTCCTCACCTGGTGGGGAGACCCCCTGGACTCCTCTACTTATAAGGACACTGACCCCCCCCGCCCCCAGTCCCTGGGCTGCACACTTCCGACCTCACAGGAGCCAAACCTTCTTGTGGGCACTGATGCTGCTGTCCTTACGGGAATTGGGGTGTCACTGGTGACCTGGGAGGAAGGCATCTGTGTGCCCGCAGCCATCATGGGCTTCCCTGCTCTTCCACAGGCCAGTCAGCGAGCTCAGAGCTGGACGCGTCTCAGCTGCGGATCGCGCTGGTGGGCAGGACCGGCTGCGGGAAAAGCGCCACAGGGAACAGCATCCTCGGCTGGCAGGCGTTCGAGTCTCGACTGGCGGCCCAGCCTGTGACCAGGAAGTGCCAGAAGGAGACAGGCAGCTGGGAAGGGAGGAGCATCCTTGTGGTTGACACGCCCCCCATCTTTGAGGCAAAAGCTTGGAAGAAGGACATAGCCAGGGACATCAAGGAATGCCACCAATTCTTGGCCCCCGGGCCCCACGTGCTGCTGCTGGTGACCCAGCTGGGTCGCTTCACTGAGCAGGACACTAGGGCGGCAAAGAAGGTGAAGGAGGTCTTCGGGCCGGAGGCCATGAGACATGCGATCGTCCTGTTCACCCACATAGAGGACCTGGAGGACGGGTCCCTGGAGGATTACGTGGCCCTCACGGACAACCGGAGGCTGAAGAAACTGGTCCGCAAGTGCGGGGGGCGGTTCTGTGGCATCAACAACAAGGCCGTGGGAGACGAGCAGAGGCAGCAGCTGATGAGCAAGGTGGAACAACTGAGGAAGAATGCCTCCCTCCAGAAAGGACACTTATGGCAGAGGATGAGGAACAGGCTTTTCCGAAATAAAAAAGCAACAGCGGAACCCCAAAAAGAATGAAGGTGACACAGTGATGCAGATGCCCTGCGGTGTCAGCAGCTGCTCCTCTGCACTAAGCACACATCTGTCTTCTCTGGTCACCCGCTGTCCCGTTACCCCCCTGGCACCTGCGTGTCTGCCTTGTCTACAGCGGCACCTTGAGGACTGACTGTTCTCGTCACCCCGACCCTGAAGTGACCTCGCCGTCCGCAGGGAACAGGTGTGGTGACTGCAGGTCCCATCCTTCTTCCTCAGACCCCCTGGTGGCACTGGCTTCTGCCTGGGGCCTCCCAGTACTGGTGTCCACTGCCCAGGAGAGACCACAACCCGGGCCCAGGCAGCCCGGCCATCAGCAGCGCCCGCTTCTCTCTCCCTGATGGGCACACACATGGCCACCCCCGCTTCAGGCTGTGAGACCCTCAGACACAGAAGCCTCTGCTCACCCTCGGCCACCGCTGAATCCGAGCGGGAAGCCTGGAGCCTGGCAGCCATCTTGCCAGGAGCCTGAGGGCGAAGTGCCTCACAGCTGACCAGAGGTGGAGGCGCTGCAGCCGCACCCAGCAGCCCCAAGGCCCCTCACCGCTGGCTTCCATCTCGTCAGAATAAATTTTCTCGGGCCAAGCTCTTGGGGTTCAGGCTCTTTCTCCCACCTGCCTCTGAACGCAGTGAGCGAGTGACGCGTCCGCCACGTTTCTTTTCTAAAACCCCTAGTCTGTCAGGGTGTCCCTGTCTCAGCTACCCCTGACACCCGAGGGTTTGCTTCAGCCATGAGAACATGGCCCCAGGAACAGGGAACCGATTTCTCTGGTTCCTAGAATCTGGTGCTGACCTGGGCCTGGATGGGTGCCTGGCCTGTTGCTCTGACACCAACCGGAGGGAGAGACCTGCGAGGGGGCGGCTTGGAAGGACCCTGTGGGGGGTTGTCAGAGCCATACGGGCAGCCCCCAAGGGTCCCTTCCCCAGGCTTCTGTGAACTCGGTGTCTGAGCAGAGGCCTGGCCACCCCTTCTGCCCACTGCGACGCGCCTGCAGGTCTCTCCCTGTTCAGGGGCCACCTGACCACAGGCAGCGCTGCTGGTGGTCAGGGACCCTGTGCCACTGCTCTGCCCCCTGGGAGCATGGGAACCACCAGCCTGCAGCCCCCCCCCACTTTCTTAGGCCAGGATCCTGCCTACAGTGTTGGGGGGTGGGGGGAGGGAGGGTGGATCCCCACTGCCACCCAGATTGATGATGCCCCAAGGCCTTCACAGCCGCTCACCAAGGTCTGAGGTCCTCCCCCTCCTGCTCTCCTTCTGTGACCAGGCAGGGAAGGGCACATGGTCCCCAGGTGCCCGAGGTGGACAGTGGCCCCTCATGTGTCCCCACCTCCTCAAATCTCTGTGTCCTCCCCTGTACATCCCCCCTCCACCCCAGAGCTCAGGCTCTGACTGCCCAAGGGAAGCGTTCTCTCCCACAGGCAGTCCCTGCCTGGGCCTGCACTGGGGTTTCCGGCTGCCATGCTGCTATCCTGCCGTCTCCCTCCCATGCCGGCCCTGACCCCATGACACAGGCCTGGGGGCCCTGCAGCCCAGCCATGCCAGTGCCCTTTCTCCCTGGGCTGATCCAGCATCCCCTCTGGACTGCAGCCTCCCTCAGCCTGAAGGGACTCCCAGGAAAGACCAGGACCACCCTGTCTAGGCTGACACCCGCTTCTAAACAAATCCACCTATTTTTATGCTTCATCCCCAGCCACACAGTCACCTCAGCCAGTGGGAGCCTCACATTATTGATCTTACATTCCTGGGGCCCAGCCCAGGGCTGGACATGCCTGGTCATGGCTTCCCTGTGTGTGGAGCGGGCCCGCATAGAGCCAGGAAGGGATGGACCAGATTAAGGTGGCAGCTTGGGAGGGCTGCATGGAGGAGGTGGTCCTGGGCCTGAAAACTCAGGGGTCTCTGGGGTTCAAGGGTTTGAGTAGCTTATACCTGAGTCCCCCAGCACAGGATTGGTAATCAGGTATGGGGTTTGACTCTGGAGTTGAACCCGGCTCCTTACTGCACACAGATCTGCAGGGAGACATGCAGAGGTCACAGAATCAGCCGCTGACCCTTCCTGACTGGTGACCGGCTATCTGGGTGTCTGCAAGACCCTGATAGGGATGTGGGAGCAGAAAAGGGGTTCAGCTACCATGAAGAGGGACAGGCAGGATGTGACGGGGCTGCCTTCTCTGGTTTCCTGTCTCCACTGAGTGCCTGAGTGCTCCAGGCAGGAACCAGGCAGGAAGTGCCTGGAACCCCGGCAGCCCAGTCATGCCAGTGTCATCTCTCCCTGTACCGTCTCTCCCTGGGCTAACCCAGGGTCACCCTGGACTATAACCTCCCTCAGCCTGAAGGGACTCCCAGGAAAGGCCAGGACCACCCTGTCTAGGTTGACACCTGCTTCTAAACAAATTCACCCATTTTTATGCTTCACCCCCAGACACAGAGTCACCTCAGCTGAGTGGGAGCCTCACATTGTTCATCTTACATTCCCGGGCTCAGCCTCGAGCCAACACGCCTGGTCATGGCTTCCCTGTGTGTGGAACAGGACCACATGAAGTTAAGAAGGGATGGACCAAATTAGGTTGGCGGTTTAGGAGGGCTGCATGGAGGAGGTGGTCCCTGGCCTGAGAACTCAGGGTTCCCTGGGGCTCAAGGGTTTGAGGAGCTTATACCTACCCCCACCCCCGGCACAGGTTTGGGGTCAAATATGGGGTTTGGCTCCGGAGATGAACCCGGCTCCTTACTGCCCACAGGGGCCTGGAGTGAGATGTACAGAGATCACAGAAGCAGTCATTGACCCTTCCTGCCTGGTGACAGGGTGTCTGGGTATCTGCAGGATCCCTGAAAGGGAAGAGGGTGCAGAAGAGGGGTTCAGCTACCATGAAGAAAGATAAGCAGGGGGTGACCAGGCTGCCTCCTCTAGTTTGCTGTCTCCACTGAGTGCCTGGCCCAGCCTGGATCTCACTGTGGAATATGCCCCTCCCCCACCTTCTCAGCATACCACAGATGACATACCCTTTGGACTGAGACTGGGTGAGCGTGTCACCACAGGAAGCTCAGTCACTCAGGGACACTGCCTCCAGACGTCAGGACCAGCCCCGCCTACAGCCTACAGGCAGCTGAACAACCTTAGAAGGACTGACACTTTTAAACCACTGAAGTCCCCAAGAAGAATGATGTTTCCTGGCATCCAGGAGAGCTCCATGATGTCACAATACCAGAGGGACTCAGTCTGCAGGGGGGTGGGGAGGGTGCCACCCTCCACCCCCACTGCTGTCACCCCTCCCCTGTCCCCTCAAGCCCATCCTCCCATCCTTCCCAGTCTCTCAGGCTCCAGACTCTCCCTCTGGTGTCCTTGTCATTGTCCCTTTGGGGAGCTGGATGCTGGAGGGGGTGCAGCCTTCATCACCCAACCCAGGGACCAGAGCACTTCTGAGCAATGAAGACCCTGAGCAGCTGCACTGGCCATACTCTGCCCTTCCCTTCCCACCACTCCCCTCCCCAGCATGAGGATGGAGCAGGACTTGGGGTGAGACACTCCCACCCCGGCATCTTCCCTGCAGACCCCACGTGCTCGCCGGTAGAGCCTGCTAACCGGTGATCACCCTGACGATTTCTAACAAAACAGAAAAGAGAGACACCAGCTTTCCCTCTAGATTTTATTTACTTAAAGTACTGGGAGGAAGGGGCGGGGGCCTAGAGGCTCTGAAAGCGGATCCCCAGAGAAGAAATAACTTGCCTATGAGCGGGCATGCAAGTGGATACCTGGAGTCCATCATGGCCTCAGTGCCCATTAACAAGCACAATTAAAAGGGCCACAAAAATTAGAAAACATAAAACAAGGAAGGCGACTGGTCCAGCGTGAGCCATCACCCAGCGCTTGACTCTGAGGACCCCCCTCAGCGCCCCTGGACTCTCCATGTACCTCAGCTGCCACTGCTGCTCCTCCAGCTGGACCCGCACCCTGGCCAGGAAGGGGCCCCACTCCTCCCTGGAGACCTGGCCCCCGCCTCGCAGCAGCAGCAGCTCAACCTCGGAGCAGAGGCCGTTTCTGAGGAAGGCGCCCTGGAGCTCCCTCCCCAGCTGCTCCACCTTGGCCATCAGCTCTGCCAGCTGCTCCCTCTGCTTCTCCCCCGTGGCCCGGTTGTTGAAGCCACAGCACCGGCCCCCGCACTCCCGGACCAGGGCCCGCAGGCTCCGGTTGTCCGTGTGGGCCACGTATTCCTCCAGGGACTCGCCGTCCAGGTCCTCCATATGGGTGAACAGGACGATCGTATGTCTCATGGCCTCCGGCCCGAAGACCTCCTTCACCTTCTTTGCCGCCCTAGTGTCCTGCTCGGTGAAGCGGCCCAGCTGGGTCACCAGCAGCAGCACGTGGGGCCCGGGAACCAAGAGCAGGTAGCAGTCCGCGACGTCCCTGGCGATGTCCTTGTTCCGAACTTTTGCCTCAAAGATGGGGGGCGTGTCGACCACCAGGATGCTCCTCCCGTCCCAGCTGCCTGTCTCCCCCTGGCACCTCCTGGTCACAGGCTGGGCCCCCAGCTGGGACTCGAACACCTGCCGGCCAAGGATGCTGTTCCCCGTGGCGCTTTTCCCACAGCCGGTCCTGCCCACCAGCACGATCCTCCATGTGGACGACCCTGTGTACCTGTCGTCTCCGACAGAGCCTAGAGATGGAAAATAGGGAATCTTTCTGTGCTGCTGAGTGAGTGATTCTTGAGATTTTTGGTCATGGAGCCTCATGGCGATCACTTTACCAGAAAAATAGTCACATTGGAACATAGGTCAAGGTTTGTAGATGACTTCAGGAGGCTCTTGGACAGAGGAGACCTCCAGATGAACCCGCAGTCCTATAAGACCAGCTGCTAAAGGAGGGGGAGCCTACCTCCCCCATGCCAGCCCCCCAGCCTGCAGGAACAGCACATGCCATGCTTCCCAAAGATGGTGTTTGGCAGTTGTAGGTGAAATAAATGTGATATCAAACATCACAGGTGAGATTATCCCCAGGCTTTCCCATGTTGAAGGACACACCTGACCTCAGGATAAAGTCCCAAAGGTGGGAGTCGTGTGACCTCCCACCCAACTGGAAGGTCTCTGCTCTCTGGGTGGGGAGTTGCATGTTTGAAATGGACAAGATGGAAGTTCTGAGTCACTGTCAAGGATGGGCTGGCCGTGACCCTGACCCGGGGCTGGAGTGACCATTGGAAGAACACCTGTTGGGGGGATTATCTGCCAGGCTGACTGGAATCCAGGAAACTACAAAAGAAGTGGTGGTGAGATCACCATGGGACCAAGAACTGGAGCCCTGAAAGGATGAAGAGGGGGGGATCCAAGGGTTTCTGGGTTTGATGAGCCCAGATGTTAGCCCAAATGTTGGGAGCCTCAAATCCATGATTTTATTTCTTCTACTCTGTGTTGGCTCTTCCTTGCCTTCAGTACTCTGGATGCTCTGAGGCAAAAACGATTCCTAATCTCTACAGGGGAGGTTTCCTCCGCTTAGCTGAGACAGAAGAGGAAGGAGAAATAATTTTCACAAAATTCAATTTGAATCCTCCCTGCTGTAACCTGAAGTTTTATTTCCACGTTCCCTGCAGGCTATGTCAGGGAGACCCCCAGGGCCGTGTGAAGGCCAGAGGAAAACTAATGACAAATGGCAGTTGCCTTTGTCTTCCTCGGGTTAGAATCTCTGGGTCTGTTGCTGTGTTTGAGGTGAGGGATAGGTATGTGCCCCACCCCAGCTCTCCCCAGACTGGAGACCTTGAGTGTTTTGAGGCTTTCTTACCTTCAGCCATCGTTCCATAGCTGCTCTTCTGAAGTCCTTCCATTTGCTTCTGGGGTAAAAGAAGAAAAAAAGTTAGCAAAGTCAACTTTTCTGAGAACACCTCAGATCCAGATACCTGAGCACAATCATGCTCCAAGGGGCCATTTCCTTCGCTCATTTTCTGACTTGTATTTTATTTTCAAACATCTGTGAAAACCTTGAAGCAAGCTGGGAGATAGGACACTATTTAACACCATCAACTGGCACTTCTCACGTTCCTCTTTTTATACTTCACAGGAAGGCAGAACATGTTTTAAAAACAATCAGTGGATCATCTCTTGAAAAAGCATGAAACAAAGCAGCCTCCCCACCCCCACCACCCCACCATGGGGTGAGAACTGGGCAAACACCCTAAACATCTGATTCCTCTCCCATCCCAGGCCCTGTGTTCTCTAGGACTGAAGTCACCACCTCTAGTTTAGTGAGTGACACTTTCTCACACTTCAACCAATAAAGGGGTTGACTGCTTTCACCACACCCCTGTGCACATGTGGGTCTCAGAGTGGGTCCTGCACTTTGTCACACCGTGAGTGTGGGTACTTGAGGGAAAAAGGGGTAGATAAAGCGGGGAGAGAAATAGGCAGCTCATGGGGATAGGCAAACAGTGACACTGTGTTTGGCTTGTAGAACCTTAAGCATCTGTTCCCCTTTCCCAGGTATCTCTGGGACAAGGGATACCCAAGACTGGGGCAGTAGGGTGGGAAGTGAGTTGCTAAGAGAGTAGAGATGAGGTGTCAGCCCTGGCCTAGTTCTGGCACACTGGAAGCACAGGGGGGAGCTCCCCTTTTCCAAGCTGACAACCGAATTGAATGTATAGGTCTAGATTTACGGGACCTCAGGGGACCCCTGAAGATCTGCAGGGCTAAGAAACAAAACTGATTTCGTTAGAAAGGTGCGGTGACATGTGACAGGTCCTGACTGTGGGGTGCTGGGTCCCAAACTTGCTTTCACCCACCCTGGATCTGCTCCCATGCTGAGTGCTGGCCTCCCCCATCCAGAGGTAGGGTCACCCGTGTGTGACCCCACCAGACACCCACAGAGGGAACTGAGCTGAGCACCCTGGGACCCCTTAGGGATGCAGACCTTCCCAAGCTCCCCTTACCAGGGGTGGAGCTGCAGGCTAGCTGCTCGGGCCTGTGCGCGCTGGCAGCACTTGAGGAGGCCACCAGACTGGGGGCTGCAAGGACGGACCTGGGGCTGGTGGTGTGCATCAGGAAGCCGGTGGGTGCCATTAAGGAGGAACCTCCTGTGAGGCCGCAGCGCAGAGCACAGGGCAGGAAAAAGAAAACTGAGAGCTTACCGAGTGGGACCCCCAGTCCCAGCAGGAGGGAATCTGCTCCTGGGGTCCCCGGCGGTTTGACAGGACCCCGAGATCAGCGAGGACATAGCACTTCTCCCCGACCCTGCCACTTCCTGTGAGACTCGTCCGGTTGCTGGGCCCCTCCCGTTTCCCTTCTGCAACTTATCAAATAAGCCAACTTTGGAGGAGAAATGTAAGAAGACAATGACGGACCCCCAGCTTCAGCAACGCCTCTTCCCACTCTCCTGACCTGGGAAAGTCCTTGTGGGGCCAGCACCCATCGCAGGGGTGCCCTCCCTCACCGTCTCTCCCGCCCTTCTCAAGCTCCTGCCACCTGAAAGTGCTTGTCACCAGGGACAGACAGGCACTTCGGGTCCCCAGGGGCGCGGAGGGCAGCTCGGAGGAGGCGCCTTGACCAGCTCCCACTCATTCCAGGGGGGTGATCTTGCATTGGCTGGACCAGGCCGTACTCACTGCCTGGTGCTGCAGGGCGGCCTGTTCAAATGGGAGGCACGGCTCCTTGCTTCTCCACCGAAACCTCATCCATCTTTATGCATGGCTCACCTCAGCTCTGCCAGGCAGCGGGTACAGACACTTGGCCCCTCATCACCTTATCCAGAGGAAGAGTAACTTCTCATGTCTATGCCGAGAGGTGGGGCTGCACCTGGAGCTGGTGCTGGAGGCAAGGCTCCTCCCTCCCCACGGGGACTGGGGGGATCTTCATGCATGTTTACATTTCACCAGGTGCCTCTCAGGTCCTTGTTCTGTATGGATGATCATCGTTACCTCCGAGTGAAGGCTTTTATCCCTTCCAATGTGTATGATTTTCCTTCATTCCCTCCCTCCCTC
>PVHY01031439.1:0-12651 GCA_004024945.1 Uropsilus gracilis | reverse complement strand
TCCTGCTCAAAGTTGTGTGCTTCAGTTTGGTGCTTAGCTTGTTTTGACTTTTCCTCAAGGAAAAGTTTTGTTTATTTTTTCACTATATCCCATATATTAGTGAAACCATTTGGTTTCTGCCTTTTTCTTTATGGATTGTTTCTGCTAATACGATTTCTTCTAATTACATCCATGTTGTTATGAAATCATCGAATGTCATTTTTGAGTAATATTCCATCGTGTATATATACCACTTTTTTTTCATCCAGTCATCCATTTTGGGGCATTTAGGTTGTTTCCATGACCTTGCAATTATAAATTGTGCTGCGGTAAACATCCGAGCACAGGTGTCCCTTTGTATCCACATTGAGGTTTCTTTTGTGTAGATTCCCAAGACAGCAATTGCTGGGTCAAATGGTAGTTCCATTTTCATTAGCTTGAGGGTCCTCCACACCGCTTTCCATAGTGGTTGAACTAGTTCACATTCCCACCAGCAGTGTAGTAGTGTTCCTTTCTCTCCACATCCTCGCCAGCAATTCTTGTTTCCCGTTCTTTGGATGTGGGCCATTCTTACTGGTGTAAGGTGGTATCTCATTGTGGTTTTGATTTGCATTTCCCTTATTACTAGCGATGTTGAGCAATTTTTCATGTGCCTGTTGGCCTTTTGTATTTCCTCTTTTTAGTTCTTCTTCCCATCTTCTGATTGGGCCTTTTGTTTTGCTTTTGTTTAGTTGTGTGAGTTCCTTGTGGATCTTCATTATTAAACCCTTGTCACGCATGTGGAGGGCAAAAATTTTTTCCCATTCGGTTGGGCATCTTTTAGTTTTTTCTGTTGTCTCTTTTGCTGTACAGAAGCTTTTTAGTTTGATGTAGTCCCATCTGTTTATGTTTTCCTTCATTTTTTTGCCATCTGTAGATGTGTCCAGAAAGGGATTTCTGAACTGTAGTTCATGGAGAGTTTTGCACAAGTTTTCCTCTATGTATGCTATGGTTTCAGGTCTGATCTCTAAGTCTCTTAGCCATTTTGAGTTGATTTTTGTACATGGAGTAAGGGAGTTTTCTTGTTCCATTTTTTTGCATGTCTTAGTCCAATTTTCCCAGCACCATTTATTGAAGAGGCTATCTTTGTTCCAAGGTAACTTTTTCACACCTTTGTCAAAAATTAGTTGACTATATATGTGTGGTTTTATTTCAGGGCACTCAATTCTGTTCCATTGGTCTGACTGTCTGTTTTTGTACCAATACCAAGCTGTTTTAATTATTATGGCTTTGTAGTATAGTTTGAAGTTTGGAATTGTAAATCCTCCATTTTCTTTTTTTCTGGTCAGGAGGCTTTTTGATATACGGGGTCTTTTGTTATTCCATATAAATTTCAGTAATTTTTGTTCTATCTCTTTAAAAAATGTTATTGGGATTTTTATTGAGATTGCATTGAATCTGTAGATTGCCTTTGGTGGGATGGTCATTTTGATAATATTAATTCTTCCAATCCATGAACAAGGAATGTCTTTCCATTTCCTTATGTCTTCTTCTATCTCTTTTAGGAGCATTTTAAAATTTTCTTTGTATAGTTCTTTAACATTTTTTGTTAGGTTTATTCCCAAGTATTTAATTTTTTTTTTGGTGCGATGGTAAATGGGATGGTTTTTCTGATTTCTTCTTCCTCTGTTTGAATTTTTGAATATAGGAAAGCCACTGACTTCTGTGTGTTGATTTTGTATCCAGCTACCTTACTGACATGGTTTATTATTTCAAGTAATCTTTCTGTGGATTTTTTGCGGTTTTCTATATAGAGAATCATGTCATCAGCATATAGCGATAACTTCAGTTCCTCTTTACCTATTTGTATCCCTTTTATGTCTTTCTCTTGCCTTATTGCCCTAGCTAGAACTTCCAGTACAATGTTAAAGAGTAGTGGGGAAAGTGGGCATCCTTGCCTAGTTTCAGATCTCAACTGGAATGATTTTAGTTTTTCCCCATTTAGGATATTTGCCATAGTTTTGTCATAGATGGCTTTTATTATGTTGTGGTAAGTTCCTTTAATCCCTAATTTTTCAAGGGCTTTTATCATGAATGGATGTTGGACTTTGTCAAATGCTTTCTCTGTATCTATTGATATGATCATGTGGTTTTTGTTTTTCTCTTTGTTGATGTGGTGGATTATGTTAATTGATTTCCAGATGTTGAACCATCCTTGTGCCCCTGGGATAAATCCCACTTGGTCGTGGTGAATGATGCTTTTAATGCATCGTTGGATTCGGTTTGCCAGGATTTTGTTTAAAATTTTTGCATCTGTGTTCATTAAGGAAATTGGTCTATAGTTTTCTTTGTTGGTGCTGTCCTTATTTGGTTTTGGTATGAGTATGATGTTTGAGAAGCATTTTTTATTAAGACTTCTCACAAGAACCATTTACAGGGAAGAAAGCAAATAAATGCTTATTAAAACATATATAAAACTTTCTCCAGATCTTATAGAAAAAAAAAACAATAGCAGTTCATATATTGCCTGAGACACAATTCTATCTACTGGTCTCTTGAAGATCCAGAGCCATGCAGACAATAAGATTTATTCCTGTAAGTTCCAGCTGTGTACCACTAAGAAAATTTTGTGAAGCTTTATACTTTTTATGAATAAGGTTTCTTTGTTTGCTTTTTTCTGCTTTAGTATTTAACAAAACAACAGAAGTGGTAGGAGAGCAAATTTTCTCAAGGTCCTTTAGTCAAGTAGGCAAAATATCCTCACCTCTTGGAGATGAAAATAAAACCAGTAAGCAAAATTAAAAGGCAAACCAGAGAGGGAAGTGTTTAAATATAACAAGCTTGATATCTTTAATAATAAAGAGCTCATGTTATTCAATAAGAAAGATTTTAAAAACCATGAGGAAAAAGAGATGAAATTCAAATAAGAAACACAAAAGGTCAACAAGCCTATTTAAGAGATAAAATATTAGTACTGAAAACTAAGCATAAATTATAATGATTATAATAATTATAAGTGTTTTTATCTGCCACATGTTAATTTTAAAAACCTAGTCCCCCTACTGCTGAGGCCTTAAGGGGAAAGCACATATTACATAATGCTATTGGGAATATACAGGTAATGTCCCAGGATAGCAATTGTTCAATACATACCAAAAAAAAAAAAAAAAATCTATGAAGTTTATTACTTATATGGGACTATTACATCTATCCTAAGGAAATAATATTAACATTTGTAAATGGATGTTGTCAACAAAAAATGGGAAATGACCAAGATTTCAAAATATGAATTAATAAAACCATGATGCATCCAAAGGACATATTCTAACACATGTACTACCAGAATACAGAAAAACAAGTAACATTATAGCATATTTTGATAATAACAAAATAGTATTTCTAGGAAAGTATATTTTTGTCTTAAATCGTAGGAAAAATAATATGAAAAGATATGCAACAAAATCCTGACAATAAATTATCTTTTGGTGGTGTCACAGATACAATTTTTCACTGTTTATTTTGGTAATTAGTCTCCTAATTTTTTGCACAGAACTTACTATATTTTAAGCTCCTTGAAAGTAAATTTTTCAAATTTTACTTTAAAAAACCAACCATCACCTTCAGATGGGATATAGGGACAACAAACAAAAGGACAAGAAAAAGTCAAAATAAGCTAACAGCAGAACTGGAACAATCAGCTAGAGAGGGAAGAGGGGGAAGGAGAAATCAGGAAAGGGACAAGACTAGAAGATTAAGATAAAGGTTCACAGGTGATAAGGTAGAGAGAAAACCCTAGCAAATACAATGAGGTTAGATGGCTGGACAAACAGACAACAAAATGATTAATAAAAAATAAATAAGCAGACCATTACAGCTCAATAGAGAAATGAAGAGTTTATATAAAAAGATATTTAAAGAGATATCTAAATCTGATTAGCAAAAATGCTCATTATTTAATAAAGAATTAAGTAAGAAGTAACAGGTGAACAAAACATGTGAAAAATAATATACAAGGCTAAAACTGTATATTAAAATTGCTAAGTACTCATACACTCAGAAATAAAAACTATATCATGAAAAAATTAGTATCAAGTAAAATGATCGCTAACAGCTATTTTAAAGCACATTACATATACGTAATTTGACAATGTAAAAATAATTATTCACAGTAAAAAGAAAGGAAAAACAAAAGTCTAAATTTACAGTTTTATTTTTGAAGGGTGTGATTTCTTTTGGGTTACATTGAAAGTGTCTTTCTATTTGAGATGCAAATTCCTCTAGCAATAATCAGAGGCTGAGACAAGAGCAAGTCCTAACGACTAGAAAAGACTGAATTCACTGATAAACTCAAAATACTGAGGGCACCTAGTCATTCCCATTCATGCCCATTGAACCTGAGTTCTGAAAACCTGCTGTTTTTTGAAACACAATTATCAATATAAAGCAAATCTTCTGAGAAAGCCATGTGGTCCAATTTCAAGTTCAACATGGGTTTAATATATACCACTGCACTAGCAAACCTACACTATCCTATATGTATCCATCACTCTCCCATTACCCCCATACTTAAAATAGTTCCAACATCAGATGTGTGAGATTTTCACTACACCCAGCAATTCTGTGATATCAGCTGGGTATCCAAAATTTAACTCAATTCTAACACTGCATATGAAGATAGTTCAGATCCCACAGGTTAAGGACTCATTTTACAAGACTCCTGGACTTCCCTACTTCCGATGATGACCAAGTTCAGGTTGTCATTAGTTATACAGAGATTCCCACAAGCCCCTCTATATGGTCCATTAGTTTGTTAGAGTAGCTCAAGGAGCTCACAGAAACATTTTACTCACTAGTCTAGTTGAAGGATATATCTTGGGAACAGAAGAACCAAAAGAGATGCTAGGGCAAGGGACAGCTTGCCCACCCATCAGAAAGTAGAGCCTCATTTGATATGACTTGGTAGGTTACTTTTTGGGCCAACGTATGCTATTCCCATTAATTCACCTTTCCAGATACCCAGATAAATGTCAAGCATTCTCCTATTGGCAGGGGAAATCTGTAGGGGAAAGGGTGCAGAACTTCTGCTACCTCTTGAAGTACAGCATTTTGCTGGAATCTCCAGCAGTTCACCAAACAGGAAGCTCTCTGAATCCTGATCTTTTGGGATTTTACAGAGGTCTCATTATATAAGCAGGACTGATTAAATTCCTGAACAATGATGACTAAAGCCAATTTCCAATCCTTCTTCCCTCCCCAGGGTTGGACCAAAAGTTCTAGCCCTCTGATCACAGGACAGTTTCCCAGGCAACCAGTGTCCATCCTTAAGTTACCTAGGGACTTTCCAAAAGACAACTCAAACATTACCATAAAAACTTTTACTGGGGTATAATACATATATACATACATACATACATATAAAACTCAAAATCATGAAAGCTTTCAGTGCAGTTTGGTGAGTTTTAGAAATACATACAGCTGTACATGCACCACAATTCAGTTTTAGAACATGGTCATCATAACAAAAAGTTCTCTTTTCTGCAGGCAATCTCAGCTCCCACCCTACCCAATCAACAATCAACTTTCTATCTCTATGGTCATACCTGTTCTACAAGGTTGAATTAAAAAAAAACCATAATAAGCTGATGGTTTTTATGTTCAGATTTCACCCATCTATGTTACTACATACTAACAGTTCACTCCTTTTTAGTGAACTGTATCCCACTGAAAGGATATGCCACATTTAGTTTATCCATTGGGCAGACTGTTTTTTTGTTTTGGCTTTATAAATAAGGCTGCACGTGGGCCTTTGTGTGGACATATGCCTTTATTTTTTGTGTCAATACTTAGGGTCTTAGGGTCTGGAATTGCTGGGTCTTATGGTAACTCTACTTTTAACATTTTGAGGAAGTAACAAACTTTTCCAAAGCAACTGCACTGTTTGCATACCACCAGCAATGCATGAGAGCTTCTACATGCACCAACATATTATTATCTCTTTAATGGTAACCATTTCATAATGCCTAGTTTCCCGTTGTGGCTTTAAATGGTATTTCCCTAATGACCAATGAGGTAAAGTGTCTCTTCATTCTAGTTCACAATATGGTAAAGTTCACAATATGGTAAAAACAGTCACATTTATGGGATGCTTATTATCCCAGGTGCTTTTCATATGATCTCTCACTTAATAACATAATGACCCTAGAAACTAGATACTTACAAATGTACATACAAATGAGTAAATGGAGGTTCCAAAGAGATGAATTAACTTGGCCAAGGTAACACAGGAAGCAAGTAAAAAGTGGATATGACCATGGTCAGCCAGTTTCTAGCATCTTTGTTTTCTCTGGGATGTGTACACGCTAAAGCACCCTGTGCCCAGTAACCCACAGTCCTATCTTTGAAACATCTGTCATAGTTCTCACAACAGCCAGAATGAGGTTTACTTTAGGTGTTATTTCACCATCTAGAGGAAAACTGAAATGACACCAAAACCACATGAAACACCCTCCCAAAACAACTTATGGTGAGATATTAGGAATAATGCCTCAGAGCATCCCTCAATTCCCAGCACAGTCATCTTTCAATTACTGCATCTCCAAAAGCAAAATATAGGACAAGGTCTGCAGCAGCTTTGCTAAGAGACCCTACACTTATAAACCTGCCACAAACTGCCATGAACCAAAGGATACTTAAGCTCACCAGAAAAAAAAACCACAAGACCAGTTTCTTTCACTCCCCCAAAAGCATTCGTAGCTACTATAAATACTAAGAGGCACACCTTTCGGGCACAGAACAACACAATGTGAAAGCATGGGCTCAGTCAAAAAGATTTATGTGACACATTTTCCAAATGCCACCAAACATCATTCATTAAAAAAAAAAAAATGACTGGGAGATTTAATTTAGAATTGTCTGAAAGCAGTGATAACAGATGGAAATAAAAGTGCTACTGTTATTTGCTGGCAACAAATGAGTATATTCAACCATGGTTATGGGCTCAATTCCAACCAACACACTAAATAGAGACCAAACCTTCACACATCTCCTCTTAAGCGCCTAATGCAGAAAAGTCAACCATTTCAATGCTGCTGCAGAGCAGAAGAGCTACACTGCCAGGAGGTTCCACAGAACAGTTCCAAAACCACCTGGTCTGCACCCTGGGCACCCACTTAATGATATCACAGGAAGTGAGTGAGAATAGGGTTGTCTCCAACCACATTACACAACGTGCCCAGAATGGTATAGCAGACACATAGAACAGTTACCCCTCTTTATCCTTGGTTCTGCTTTTCTGTTTCAATTATCCATAATTAAGATAACTTAGAGAAAAGAAAGAATACATTCACATACTTTTATTACAGCATTACTTTTTAGCTCTATTGTTGTCTTTGTTAATCTCTTACTGATTATAATTTATAAATTTTTATTTATACTGGCAAATGCGTGGTATACAGGTTTCAGAAACCCCCTGGGGGTCTGATTTTTTATCCCCTCCATATAAAGGGATACACTTTTAAAGTACACTACTGTACTTTAAAAAGACCACTTTTCACCAGCTGGGTCAAGATTTTTGCCAGCAGAGCTAAGGACACAACCACTAGGTAGAAAAGATAATGTGAATTTCTCACCTTTTGTAGCAGATAGACAAGGATTCCTAACTTAGGCTGTTCCCTATATGACTTATGTTTTAGAATGTCTTCTATGCTATAATCTCTTATGACATGAATTTCTGAAAGTCTGGGCTCCTAAATGTAAACAAGTATAAGAAGGAAAAGGAGCTGAAATTTGACTAAAACTAAGCTAAAGGCTGAACAAATGGTGATGTCACCCATATTCAAAAGACAGTGCATGACTTAAGCCTCGTCTCATGTCAAATATCTCCAGCCCTTTCACTATCCCCAAGAAGTTCCATATTATCATTCTTGGGGCTTTGATCTATCAGCGCTTCCTATGGCAACCCCACAGCACCCAGCCTTACTTTACCTGCTACTCGCCCTTCAGGTCTCAGCTTAATATTGATTTCCTCCTAAGTCTGAATCTACCAAGGAGGACTTTGCTGACAGCGCCCTCTTTCCCCAGTGTACTCTAATCCACACATGTACATGTTCTGGACAGAGCATGTGTACAGTGTCTAGTCATGATTACAGTTCTGTGCCTGAGATTTAACTGCTGCTCTCCTGTCCATATTCTACTCAACAGAAGGGTAGGGACATGTCAACTTAACTTATATTTGGATCGCAAATGCAACCAACCACCTTGCATGTACAGATGCTTAACATTTGTGTTTAAAAAAGGAAAGATACTCCAGACCCAACTGGGGGCTTATGACCTGATTCCTTTATTCTACCTCTAGTGAAAGCTAAACCCAACCTATGAGTGGAATGTCATCATCTCTATACCTTCATGAGTGGAGTGTCATCATCTCTACCTCTTGATGGCATCTTAGCTATTGACCTTGGAATTGGTTTCCTCTGGCCCTCTCAGCTGTCCATCTGACCTTTCTTCCCACAGGAGAGGGGTTCAGGGTGGGGGGTGAAGGACAGTTGAAAATTGGGAGGATAGCAGAACTCAGGGCTAAAAGGAAAAACATTATTTAAGTGTTGTAGAGGGCAACAGCTTTCCATCAAAAACAACGTATTTCTGAAAGCATATCAGCAGACTTTTAATAGTTTTGCCTCCCAGCTCTGTCAGCTATCACTTCTAATACCTGTCACTGTGTCCTGCCTTTAAATCTGTCATGAAAACATTTTCTGTGGCCTTTTTTAAGGGAATAAGGAATGGAGAGAGAAAAGGCAAGTAGTGTGGTAACAGTGAAAAATGCAAGTAGATGGAAAAAATCTCTCCAAATACAGACAGACCTTCTCTAAGTTTTCTAATTCAAATGCCTAAATGCTACTGGTGAACTCAACTTCTTTACCCATACAATCTTCTAAGTGCTCCAGTCTGGGCATGTGCATGGTCCTTGAACAGTCACACTGTGGTGTGTACCAGGTCTCACCTTGGAGATCAAGTTCAAGTGTTTGGAAAGTTCAAGTGAGTGCCACAACCTCAGTTCAACTAAACAATAACTCAATGACGCCATCTACACCTTGGCCATTCAAAGCTGAGTATCCAATATTTCCCCCAACCTGGCTTTTGTGTTTGAGCTTACTCTACAGTTTTCCCAATTCTCACTGAGTGTGCCCCATATTTTGGCAGTGGAGCTATGTTAACAACAACAGAATCACATCATGAGTATAATTTTATGCCAGGCTCTCTCCTGAGCTGGGGCTTCTTCCCAGATGCTTTCCTGACATATTGACCAAGAGCCCACAAGACCTGACAGACCTAACACCAGATATTTGGAACAGACATCATCCACTCAACCTTGGGTTCCCTATTTTAGGGAGAAGGACCATTTCTCACTGTGACACATCATCCAAACACTATATTCCATCCCAAATGGTCATGAGGTCTTGTCCATCCCTCTCCTGCCCCCCCCCCGCAACTATCCTCTTTAGTGACAATGGGGGACAATAGTAAGAAGTAGCAGAAGATAAAAAAAATGCAGAAACACAGGTTGAGGTTTGAGGGCAGTGATTTTGATGACCATCCAAGCAGTCATCAGCTATATGGAAAAGCATCCTTTCCATATTTGAGTTTATGCAGGCACACAGCTTCACTCTCAGCAGGGTAGAAAATTCACCATAACTACCAGAATTTTAATAGAAAGTGAACAGAATGGAAATCAGACAGTGTGAAATTCAGAGCTCTTGCAGCAGACTGGAGGAAGCAGGCAGGAGGGACTGCCTGGCAACACAGCCAGATTTAAAGTTATGCCTAGAAGTTTGAAGGGTTTGATAGTAACTCTAAATAGAAGCCTCTGGCAAGAAAGGGCTGGCCCCTTCTGATGCTGATGGTGCACAGAATATTTAACCTGATGTTACCCAGTGCCCTAACCGGGAAGGACTGGAAAGATGCTTCAGAAATTAGTGGGACCTACATGTGGAGGTTGCTCACACAACTTCTTGCTCCCTCACCATCACCCCATATTCTCTGTTCACTACTCTGACTGGTTATGCTGGCTTCTGATAAATGCGTGTATTCTGTGCCCTGAGCACACAATATCAAGAAACTGGCTCTCCTTCAGGTCTCCTTCAGGTCTCCTTCAGGTATGTTGGCTGGCACTGTGGCTCACTCCTTTTACCTGGGATGTTTTTCTATAAGATTTACATGAATCAACTGAATGGGTAACAGTTATGAAATCATCTACTTCTGGTTAAAAAGAGGCATATTGGTCAAAAGGAGGCATGTAAGTCAGACAAAGTACCTTTATATTTGAATTCTGGGGGTACAACACCCCATCTATGTTCTTTCTAAGGACAGAAGCTCAAACTTTGTTGAGGCTTCATAGGATTCAACCATTAGCCAACCAAGCACCTAGACACAGAGAATGTCCTGTGTTCAACATCACATTCATGTCAGAATAGCTGACAGCTGACACACAGAAGGGGCCTACCAATGGGCCCATGGGTCAAGTCACACAAACAAAACCAGACATAGCACCACCAGTAAACTCTGAGACTTGATTTCAATTCCAACCCTGCCACTACCCTCACATTAAATGTAGATAGTAACCTCCACCTGAGGATTTGACATGAATTCATGAACCACATATACAAAAGCAGGTAAAGTGGAACTGGCTCCTTTCCCAGACCATTAAGAAGTAATTACTTCTTAAATGGTTAAGAAGAACCATTACTTCTTAATGGTCTGGGAACAGCTCCTACTTCTTCCACTTCAACTACACCAAACAAAAATCCAAATGTCAAACCACCCACACAAGTTCATTCTCCCCAGCCCACTGGAGTAAGAAGGTGTTAAATGCTGTATTCAGGTGGAGGACAGAGTCCATAGGAATCAGGGTCCATATGCTTCACATGTCTGATTTCTCTCCTTAGGTCTTCCCACAAGCCAAGGAGGAGGTGAGAGTACAGCTTGGGGAACCACCATGCCTCAGCATAACAAAAAGGCAGCCAGTGTGTATGTCCAAAATCCTGAAACGGAGAATACATTTCAGTCTTTTCCAGCAACGTCTCCGAATGTCATCATGCACCCAAATCACACACAGAAAATCACTCTATACGCCTCAATATCCTACCACCCAGCACATAAACACAGTTACTGTGACTTCCTTGTGGTTTAATGACAAATATAAGAACCCATCAATACAAGCTTGTGACAGAGCAGAAAATAAGACACTTGCCAGAGATACCAGAGTACTGTGTATAATAGCAAAACACTAGCAACTACCTAAATGTTCACCACAACAGAGTCCTGTTCATGCCTACAAAGAATACCATGTAATTTAAGGGAACACAGTGGGTTTGTAAGTACTGAAATGGAAATATCTCCAAAAAATATCTCTTAGGAGAAAAAGAGAAATCAAGATGCAGAACACTGTGATGATCCCATCTGTGTACTTTAACAGCATAAAAACTAGAATATAATTGGGGGAAAAACCTTCAGAGGGTTGCAAAAGAAATGTTAACAGTAGTTACCTGTGTAGAGTTGGTGTAGGGCTATGAAGGTAATGGGGACGGAAGCCCTCATTCAGTTTCATATCTTCTTTTTAACCACATGCATGCATTCATTCATTAAAACTACCAAATCAACTATCTATGAAAATAATGAATAAGGTCACACAGAAGAAATTCCCAGATAACTTAAGAACTGTACCTCAACTAGTAAAACAAAGCATCAAGTTAAGTTCAGTTATCCCTACTGCTCTCTTTCTGTCTTTAAAATAAAACAAATGAGCTGCGAGACAGCCAAACATGAGGCTGAAAGAAACAAAGACTCTGAATAATTCACAACCAGATAGATTATCAGCTCTTCCTTGAGTCACAGCCCACACATCTGCCTTGGCTGAGAACTTGGGAGGAGGAAAGAGGTCCCAGTGCCTTCTAGCCATCTTCCTGGGACAGTCATGGCAGAAGGTGGGCTGAATAAATGACTGAATAAATGGCTGGATAAATGTACAGACAACTGGGACAAATGGACAAGCACTTCCAATTCAAATTTCATATAAAGTTGTGCATGTGTGCACACATGCACGCACACGCACGCGCGCACACACACACACACACACTCAGTCTTCCCATCTGAAAACCAGCAGTGAATGAATACAAGTATATCCAGACTTAGAGATCATATTACAATTTAAAGTATAATAAGAAATAAGTTGATGGTTTAGAATTTAGGATCGGAGAGGAGGAGGGGGAAGAAGGCGGGGGAGGCAAAGGGCACAAAAGATTAGGATGGTTAACCGGTGTTATCATAGTGGGAAAGCCCCAGAGTACAAAAAATGCAATCATGTAATATAAATATAAATACATATATAAATGCAAATTTTAAAACATTTTAATTAAGAAAAAAAGAACACCCATCACAGAGATAGTTGACATTTTCTGTGGATAGCTCTTCTATCCTATTCCCCATTACACATTCCCAGAAATAATAATAATAATCAGTATACTAGATTTGATGTTTGCCATTCCAGTGGCATTTGAAACTTTTAAATCACACATCAGTAAATAATATATTATTTTGCACAGTAATAATTTTGTAATTATAGTATTGTAATATGTATACCTATCAATGTAACTTGCTTTCTTCCCACACAAAAAAAAATTTTTTAATTATTAAAAAAAA
>PVHY01031438.1:0-12659 GCA_004024945.1 Uropsilus gracilis | reverse complement strand
CCCCCACCCCCCCCACGCTCATCCCTCAGGCCCGCCTTCACCTCACAGAACCCTGGGACTGCCCGGGCCAGGGAGGGGCCCTTCCTCTGCACAGTCAAAGCCCTGGCAATGTTGTTCTCGTTTTCCTCCTTCTAACACAGAGAGCCTGAGATTTCCCCACTTTCCTCAGGCTGCGTGATCTCTCCTCACCCAGTCTCAAAGTGAGCTCACCTCACCTGACAGACAGCAGAAGCTGTTAGATACAAAAGCCTTCATCTTCCCGAGCTCAGAACACAGACCTGCCCACCCCACCTGGGCCCCCTTCTCTGTCAGGGTGGGGGCGGGCGGGCCCAGAGCTCACCTGAGGACATCCTCGGAGCTTCGCACCAAGGACCTCCCTGTTCGCTCAGACACACACAGCATTTTCCATCTCTTTCCATCCTCAATAAAACCCATGCCTGGAAGCCTACAGGTCTTTCCAGCCACAATGACCCAGGGTCAGCCCCCGCACCGCTGCCCACGACTGGCCTGCTCAGACCCACTTGGGCCCCTCATCTGTGTGCCAGCCGCAGCCGCGAGCCGCCCTCACGCTGCTTCTGGAAGCTCTGTTCCGGTGCTGCCGCCACCAGACTCCGCTGCCGTCTCTGCCAGGCGGTGTTTCTTCCAACCACTTCTGTTTCTGATTAAAAAGAGGCTCAACCATATTCTAACAAATGTCACCCAAAATGAACAAATGCTAATATTTGAGTATTTTTTCAATAAGAAATAATTCACCAAAAAGTTAACTTCTCCTTTGATTTTCCCCTCCCCAGAGGCAACAATTATGACCTGATTTCGTCTCCTCTTAGATGCCTTGGAAGCAACCTGTTATTTTATGAATTGCAATATATAGCGCTGCGCGATCTAGCTTTCAGTTTCCGGCATCAACCGGACTGTGACACGCGTTGGGCTGTCACACAGCGCTGACACGGCGAATGCCACGTCTTCACTGCGATGACCCAGCCCGCCCGGAGCAGAGGGCACACAGCGCGACGTGCGGGCTTACGATCGTGACAGCTTCGACCCCACCGTCTTGAACGCCAAGGGGGGGCTGAGGCTGATCGCTGAGCCTCCAGCACCTGGCATGACACTGGGGGGTGTACACCCGCGGGCTGGGGAAGGGGCTCTTCTAGTCCTGGGCCCTGGAGTCTTGGACGGGAACCTGAGGGAGCGCCCGCTGGGTGTCCTCTTCAACCTCCACGTGTTCATCGTTCTCAAGCTTCATCCCTTTCACAGCCTTTTCCTCTTACACTCTGTCTCTCAGGCTCCAGCACCCCACGTGGCATTTACTGTTTGGCTATTTCTAAGGCCAGGGAAACGAGGTCATGGCTGACACTCGCTGAAGCGTGTCCTTGAACCTGCATGCTTACGAGGCTCGGTTTTCACATCAGAAGGACAACGTAATGCTGCGAAGGCCCGAGCCTGACAGAGCACGGAAGAACTGCCCCCTTCAGGCCAGCTCTCTCTCACAGTGCTCTGGGGCCAGCAGAGCGCCTCTGCCCCGCCCTTCTGCCTGCAGGCTCCATCTCTGCAGAAGACCAGGCTGTCCCCTGGGCGTGCCCTCTGGATCCTGGCTCGCCACGGCCTAGGGCACGACCACTCCAGTCACCACCAGCGAGGCCCTCGCCCGCCTCTAAGGCACACCCTACTTAGAGCTTCCATCTACCTTCACATCGCTGAGGTCTTAGTTAAGGTAGACACCGTAAGGGTGTTTTGGGGGGTGGGGGAATGAGGAGGAGATCGTGGCCAATTTCCTCTTTTGCTGAACGTTCTGAATGTTTCCCTTTCTATTCCTTCTGCTGCTCCAGGCCTTTCCAGGGCAGGTGAGCACACGGTGAGCGCACAGGCAGCTGGTCCGGAGACCATCTTCACCTTCTGCCCTAACGAAAACACAGATTACCTCAGCACCCCGTTCGCAACACGTGCCCCTGCCCTTACCCCTGGAGCACGCTAGGGGCACACTTGGAACTCCAGTCCTAGAACTCCAGCTCTTGCCCCGTGGGAGCACGGAGGTGCGGTGAAGGGAGAACAGCCTGCACGGACCACGGAGCGCAAATCCAGGAGGAAACCCGAGCACTTCCAGGTCTCCGTCGCTCTCCGAGGCACCAGCCACAGCACGGCACAGCACCGCAGCCTGCCTGCCACCAGTCACGCGCCTCGCCTGCTGCGGCTCGCCCTGCCAGCCGCGCCGATCACACAGCAAGGTGCAGCCGAGCCCTTCCCAGACCGTCAGAGGCTGCGTGCAAAGCAAAGGACACTGTCTTTCTAAACCTCCAGTTTAATCATTGTGGAGAGAAAGTATCGTTCACTGAGGGCTCTTCAGCACAGCCGCTTAACGACAAAGCTCCACTGACAGAAAGCGGGTCTAGATGCGGCCAGGCTCCGCACACCCTGGTCTTCTACTTCCTCTTTCCTGTCACATTCTTCTTTCTGTCCTTCTCCTAGAGACGCTCAAAAGCTGAAAAATGGAATCCCCAGCCTCCCCTATGGCGAGGAGGCCATTCAACTGGCCTGGGCCAGTAAGGCGCAGGCAAGCTGGTGGGCAGCGGCAGGAGCGCTCTGGTGGGCAGCGGCAAGAGCGCTCTGGTGGCGCAGGGCTCCGCTGGCAAGCGCCTTCCCCTCTGGCCCTTCTCTTCCCTTCTCGACTGGAAAGTGGGGGGTGGAGTCGGCACTGGAGCAGCCACCCGGAGGCAGGGCAGCGAGACGCCAAGCAAGGATGAGCAAGGTTGAACACACCCGACAACGGACCTAGAGGCATCGTCGGTGACACCGTCACAAGCGCCTCTGTGCACACACGCCTGTGAGCCCAGCACGAGCGATGCACCAGCGACACATTACCAGACACCGCTGCAGACACAGGCGCAGCAGCCACAGCCCCTGCGTCACGAGGCCTTCAGTCTAGCTAGGGAGCCCGGGGATGGAGACGCGGGCCGAGCGCGCTTATAAGCACGAAAAAGAGCCGCTCGAATTACTACTGCTGCGAGACTGCGGAGAAGGTAGGACTGAAGGTCCAGGCGTCACCTCCGCCCAGGCCCTGCCAGGTGACAGTTTCTACAATCAGTCCTGGATCCCGGGCTGCTAAGAATCACTGAAAGACAGCCGATGACAGCGCAGCGGCCGGGACGTGCCCGTGACGCCTTGTCCAGGCCAACCTGCTATGAAAGGAACCCTCCCCTCCCCCCAAACAAACAGACGGGAAATTTTATCAGAAGTTCTACCTGACGCGCTGAGAACTTTTTAAACCACAGACTCATCGAGGTGGGAGCGCGCAGGCCCAAGGCACGAAGCTGAGGGCGCCTTACCATAAGCATCTTGTGCAGGTCCTCCTGGAAGGCATCGATGTTGCAGTCGGCCTCCTCCAGGCCCCGTGGGCCCTCGTGCAGCATGAACTGGTAGTACTGCTTCATCAGGAGGCCACCCTTCAGCACCTCCTTGCACTCTCTCACCAGCTGCAAGACAACAGGAGGCGGTTCAGCCCTCCCACCCACAAACCGGAGGACCCAGCAGCTCCAACATGCTCGGGAAACCCTCTGAAATTCTGGGGGGGAAATCCGGCCCCTGGAAAACCTGAGACACATGTCAGATTCCCTTTCTGTTCATTTCACTTTCCAATCTCGCCAGCCCCAGATGAGTCAGAGCAAAGTGGTGAAAAGGAAAGCAGGTAAACACCCTGATGCAAGCGTGAAGCACAGTATGAACACGAAACCTGACTTGCTACGGTGGATCCACAAATACGTCCTATGAAAGACAAATTCTGCAGAAGCTCTGTGACTCTTTACTGGACAGTCGAATGAATCGGGTCACCTTTTTTTTACTATCTAAAGAAAATGGTTTATTTGTTTGGATGGGCTATTCTCTTTTCAAAATATTATTTATTTTGTTCTTTAGATCACAACCTCTGTAAGTGGTTTTTGGGGATACCTCCTGCTCCCTTCTCCTTCTCAAACTCTGCCCCTTCTATTCTCTCAAACCCCACTCTTTGTTGTTTACTAGTCTGTGCTAAGTCCATCAGTCTCTCCCTTTCCTGGGGCGGTGTCCTTTCACTGGGTGAGGGACTGTGTTGCTGGAACCAGGCGAGCCTCGCTGGTAGGTTTTCAGTCTTAAGTTTGCACTGGGCGGCCAATCTGTGTCCATCTGTGGTCTGTCCATGTTTTCTTGCTGCAGGTCGACTTCTCCAATCCCTTCTCCGCTGCTTTGCTGCTTTACCTTACGGCTCTGGTGTCAGATCTAGGGGGTCTAGATCTGACTGGCCCCCAGCCAGTGTTGGCGAAGAAGTTTCTCTGTGAATACAGGCGTCTGTGAATCATCTCCTCCGCCTCAGTTTTCAGTTTTGATGTGGGTCCTATTACCTCATCTTTGGTCTTCCTCTCCCATAGTGTGGGGAGGGGGCGTTGCTCTCCTTGGAAATGAGGTCCCAGGTCTTCCTGGCTCGGTGAACGCATAGGTGCACATGGTGACATCGTGTCTCTGCAGTTGTTCCTCTTGTCTCGCACGCACTGGTTCTCTCGGTTGTCCATCGGCTGTGTCCGGCTCAGGCTTGTGGGCTGGATTTTTGCATGATCTCTCACCTGTTCTATGGTAGGGTTTGTGTGGCACATGTTCTTGCTCCTCTGAAGTTCAGCTGGAGTGAGAACGAAATGGAAGGGGCTCCTCCCCCACACCCTTTCTTCCACGCTCCCCTTGGGCTGGGAGCACGGGCCAACATGGCTCCGCCGATCCAGGCTGCAGATGGCTGCCCGAATCAGGTCACTTTTGACAAGAAAGTAATAAAGACTCAAACACGCTTCCGTATCACTGGGCACAGCAGTCTCTGCAGTAGTCTAGCAGGCACCTACTGTCATGTGTGACTCATGCCATAAAAACTGAAAGTCACGAAAGCAAACAAACCAACCTGAGATGAGTCTGACAAAATAAAAAGAAAGCAAAACAAAAAGTCAAAGAAAATTGCGGCATGTGGATTCAGTAATTGTGCTGGTAAAAAGGGAAGGCGGATGAAATGAAATAACCTGCAAATACCTTTCCTTTAACGCGATGCCTTCAAAATTCTAGTCCATCAAGAGCAGGGGTTCACGAATACACAGGGATATAGTTTCAATCAAAATTATTCAAGACACAGAAGGAACCCTAGCGCTACTTCTGGGCTAGTAAATCGGTACGGCCTTTCCAGGAGCTACAACCAGGAATTCACTCTTATGCTTTATACTCAGGAGAGAACCAGAGAGGCAGATAAAACGGAAACACGAGTGGGGAAAACAACAATGCAGGGTGGGTCGTGTGTGGAACGCCACTGTGGCAACGTGAAAGCCTCGACTTTCGAAAAATATTGAAGGGTAAAAACTTCTGTTTTTTCTTTATTTTATTTTCTTTATTTTATTTCTTTCTTTATTTATTTTTGAGACTAGGTCTTGCTATTTTTGCCCGTGGAACTGCAGGCTCATGCTGCCCAGGGTACCACAGACTCAAGCCATCCCCAGCCTCAGCTTCCCAGGTAGCTGGGATGACAGGCGCGCACCACCACGCCCAGCTATTTTTTTGGAACTAGGTCTCGCTAGGGCCCCAGGCGGGACTCGAACCGTGATCCCTGGCCCTGGCCGCTTCATAGGCTGAAGCTTACAGGCACGAGCCACCATGCCCAGCCTTTATTTTTTCTTTTTAAACAAGCAGGGAGAGCGCAGCTCTCAGGGGTGTCCACACAGCAGCGGGACAGGCCAGCTCCACCCGTGTCGGTCCTTTTCTGCACCTTTCAAGTTTTCTTAGACAAACAAGGAGGCTTTGAAATAGGCGTTCGTTCCCCTTTAACAAGTGTGGGAAGTGACTGTCCAGGGGCTTGGTGGATGCGGGGGTGGGACGCTTGGGACCCGGGATGGTGAGTGTGTGCCCTGAGTGCAGGGGTGGCCACGGCCAAGCGCAGGGCACTCTGGCAGGACCTGACCAACAACCTGGCCCTGGAGGCCCTGGGGTATCGCGAGTGGCCTGCCAGGAGGACATCCCGAGCAAGCAAGCGAGATCAGCACCGGCCACGCGTGGCTCAGCCTCCGGGAGAGTCCACAGGCTGGACAAAGGGTGGCCGGGTGGCTGTTGCTCATGTGGCAGCACAGACCCATGCACGCTGCTGCCCTCAGGGTGCCCCTCGATTTGAATGAAGTGCACTCAGCCCCACTGCGCTAGACAAAAGAATTAAGCAGGATGTGGAAACAGAAGTGATATTGCAGATAAAGTCAAGCGTTTTGGTATTCCCTTAGACAAAAATAATGGTTCACATGCGCGCCATGGCTAGTGTCAAATCTATTAAACAATGCTCCGTTCAGCTTCTGCAGACACACATTTCCGGGAAGGGGCCACTCAGTGCCCTTAAGTGAGTCTCTGAAAGAACCTAAGTCAAAACTTCTTTTTACTCTAGTTAATCTATATAAACCACTATATTAGTCCTCACCACAGCTGCATTAGCGAAACAAACAAACCAACCAACCAACCAACCTGCAAACCTGACCTTGTTTCACTAGCTCATATTCCTGAAGTACCTGCTTTGTGGGGGAGGGAGGGAAACCTTTTACCAGACTTCCTAAACACCAGCTGCAGCACGGGGGGGGGACAGGCCAAGCGACAGCAAGACCATGGACCAGGATGGCAGCCACGGGCACAGCGCGAGGCGATGACACGGAGGTGCGAGGCTGCTGCCACCGCTCCCCAAGTCACCCACGGGGAACCTGCGTGTTCCTGCAGTCTGAGTGTGTGCTCCATCCTGCCGAGCCGGAGGGCTGCTACCCCTGGGGTCTGAAGGGTGGACACGTGTGTCAACAAAACCACACTTCTTTCTGCTTCACGATTCAAAATGCTATGTTCCGCCCATGGGGGCGGTGTGGTAGGGGCATAAAGCACCAATGCAAAGGGCCGTGGGCCCTCTCGCTGCCAGGTGTCACTCTTCCAGTACCCCTGTGTCGCCTTGGGGTAGCAAACTCCCTAGAGAACCCCTTCTGATGTGATTAATCACGAAGAAAGCAGAAGCTGCCCCACTGACTAAACCCATGACTGCCTAAAGCAAGCTAAGGTCCAAAGAGCTCCCTTCTCTACACTAGAGACATGCGGCTGAGAAAGAACAGAAAACAAACGGTAAGTTTCTGGTCTTCAAGGACAGATTTTAGAACAAGGAAGTGGACAGAGAGGTCGAACCACAACCCCCTCTCGGAGGACGCCAGGGAAGAACACACCAACTTACCCTGAGAAGAGCATCCGCCAAAGCCCTAGCACCTGCCTTTTCTATTTACTGGTCATAAAAACCAGGGGGGAAGCCCTTGGACTGAGAAGTCTGGGTCCGCAGAGCGATAATCACCGACTGCTTCTGAACCATCTTCAAAACAAACCTGCTTGATGCTCAGAAGAGAAGGCTCCCCGGCAGGCCTCTGCTCCAGCCTCAGCTTGAGGCACTCGTGGATGACGTTGAGGAGGACGCGGCAGAGGACCAGGAAGGCGGGCTCGAAGGAGGGCAAGTCCATGGCCTTCAGCTCGGCCCAGGACACAGGGCTGCACGTCTGTTCCGAGGAAGGGGGCGTCCTGGACAAGTGCACATAATCAGAATCCCACATGGGGTCTGGGAATTCGGAAAACTGTAACAAAAATGCAATGGGGGTTGAGAGGACATACTTGAGATGGTTTCAAGGCTGCAGTTATAACTGTCTTTCTATACAATTTGCTGGCAAATCTTGGAAAAAATAGCAATTTTACAGGAAAAAATAACCTCTAGAATAACTCAACATCTGCAACACAGACCGGAGAAGCGCAACGCAAAAGGGCTGGAAAGAACCCCAACAACTAAAATCAAGGTGCGACATTTTGACTATAAAAGAAGAATCATCCTTAGACGGTTTTTCACATGTAAAATGAACAGAACACGTGTTTTAAGGAGATCGAAATTTGAGAAAAGACTACAGAACCAGGTATCCGTTTATGTAAACATAAAACCCAGTAGGCTCAACTCATTCTCTTGTCCACTAGGTCTCCTGTTCACACCGGGTAGCCAAAGCCAAAGGTTTTGCCTTCCCTGACTGAGATGCTGGGGGCCAGAACATTTGAAGACTTGAGCTTTTCTTCAACTTCCACTCACCGCTGCTTGTGGCCGCTCTGCCTCCGGAAGCCCTTCGAGTCTGTCTGCCTTCACCCAGCGGACTTGCCGCCGGTCCCCCCACTGGTATTCTTTTACGGTCGAAACAACTTTTGCATTGAAATGGATACACACTTAGTTTCCCACAAGTAAGAAACTCTAAAATAACCGCAAGATCTTTAAAATGATCACCTGTAATAACTGTGGCCAGGGTTTAGACAAGTTTGTTTAAAAGCTTCAGGCAGCTGGGTGTGGTGGCACACGCCTGTAATCCCAGCTACTTGGGAGGCTGAAGCTAGGAGTCACTTGAGTCCGTGGGTTTGCAACTATCCTGGGGCAACATAGTAAGATCTAGTTTCTAAAAAAAAAAAAAAAAAAAGCTCAGGCAATACAAGTGCTTTCCGTGTCTGGTATGGGGACTAAAACAAGATCGAAAGCTTATTTAAGGTTCTTTCACAACTTTCTCTGGGAAAATTCTAATGACGTCAGGCATCCTCTGCGGTCCCAGCCTGCCGACCCATCTGCTGCAGGCTCATGGGGAAGAAGCGATCCCAGCTTCTCAGCAACCACCAGACCACACCGGCCGGGAAATGCCAGCCATGCCGGTAGAGCCACTGAGCACTCCCTGCCAGGGGCGCCCGGGGGGTCAGTCTGGACCAACAAGAAGAGCAGGGGAAAAACCAGTGAGCGCAGAAGAGGGAAGAGCCGCTTCAACAGGCGACGGGGAAGAGTTGGGACAGCTGATACTGACCTAATACTGAGGGACGAGGACAGAGCCATGGAACATGCAGCGCAAGGTTCACTACGCTGCCGCGGAGAACAGACACCGCAGGACTTCCAAACACGTCCAACAAAGGTGGCCGAGACAGAATGGACAGTATCGAAACACGGATGATGCTTCAGAAACAGTCTCTATAAACCGCAAAGGAATGGAAGCGCTAAATAAATAGGAGAGATACAGGCCTCCAAGACAGCAGCAACCACCTAACTGCCAGAAAACACAAAGATCTTCGAAGACGGAAGACTTTCTGCACAGACAAGGTATCCCGAACACAATACAGGAAGAACTCAAAGCACGATTCATTCAACTCTGGAAAACCGCCCGAGGAAGCCAGGCCAGGTCCACTAGAGAAAAGTGGACCGACCAGGCAGCAGACTGGCCCGCCCTTCACACTGTCAACGCACCGGCCTCTTCTGTTTTCCAAAAAAGAAAAGAAAGGAAAAGAAAACTGGATCCAAACAAAGATCTTTAGGTGAAGAGAAACAGGATGGGAGAAGCCGTGCCTCGCACACAGGCAGCTAAACACCATGACACAGCCTGGCTAACAATTAACGATGGTAACGAAGCAAGAGCGAAAGAGAAATACTGAAAATCCTCCCGAACAGCACACTGTGGGAACAAAGCTCAACGATTTCCATTAAACAGCAGGAACAGGGAAAAGGGCGGTCAGATGTGAGAATGGCACGTGCGTTAGTTCACGCGGGCGAGAATGTGGGATTTAACGTAGTGCCAATGATCGAGTTCTGATCAGCTTGGCACAGGGGGGACAGTGAGCAGTGTAGGGACAGTAGTGAAAGTGCAACACAATCACAATCATAACCACAATGGCGTCCGTAGGGATTAACACGTTCACTACATACAGTTCACGTGGAAGAAAGCAAAGTGAAATAAACAGCCCAGAAATTGTTGCCAAGGGTGAATGGGAGTAACCGCCTACATGATAAACCTTACTAAGAAACCGGTTAATCTAAAACAGAGTACTGACATACTTTCTTTATAAAATAAAGCAGGACACGTGGTCATAAAAAGATCAACAGAACAAAGACAAAGATCCAGTTATCTAGGATAATTTAGCTATGAAAAGGTAAGCAGCTGTTCAAGAAGCTGGAAGGGATGAATGGTCCAAAAAGCGCTGGAGGCAATCAAAGGAAAAACAATTACACTCTGACATCGTCCTGCACACTTCACCTGTCACAACTGCCTCCACGGCCACCAGTTTTAACAGTGCGTGGCTTTTTAGAAAATTCTTGTCCACCAGGAGAAATTAAAAGCATGTATCGTGAAAATACAGCACTATGAGAACACATATATTTAGAGACTCCAGATGCTCTAAAACCGAAACACAGCCAAGCACACATACAGAGAACATGATAGAGTCTAAAAAAAATGGCGACGACAGTCAGCTTCCACACCCTTTAGCGTCCCTCAAAAGCAGAACGGCCAGGACAACAGATGAAAACTCCACAAGTCACGCTGACAACAAAGCCAGGGGACACGAACCAGAAAGAACAGGGATGGAGGTGGACATTTCCCAGACCCACGAGGCATCCCACCCCCAGAGAGCGTCAACCGCTATGACTGGAGTATCTGACGGCCCTAAGGGCACGCAAGCCCAACAGCCAGCACGTCAGCTGTGGGAAGCTCACCGCGTCCGGGACTTTGTGAGTCCCGGAGAGATGGTGGGCATTCAAGAGAGCGCGGTGGAAGGCGCCAGCTCAAGGACACAGGGCTTCTTTCTATCAGAGGAGACGGAGAAGTTCTAAAATGAGACAACGGTGACGGCCGCACAACTTTTGGATATAGTAAAAACCACTGCACTGATACTTTAAAATGGTGAATTTCATGGTCCGTGACAGTTGTCTCATGAAACTGCTATTTTACATGGACAAGTCAAAAAAGAGAGTCTAGTTATACATGTAGTTAGTGGCATAACCACAAGAAGAATTAGTCAAGTGTCTTTAAAACACAGGAATTTGATGGCTCATCCCGAGAGGGCTGTGCCGTACGATGGGAGTGGGGGTGGGGAGGGAACCCTAAACCATGTTTCAATAGCTGGGCGTTCTGGGGCGTTCTGGGGCAGTCAGAACGTTCTAATGCTACTGTTGCCAGCACCACTGAGAGATGTTCAGCGCTGAAGAACAGTCAGGAGGGACTAAGCGGAATTCTGAAATCCTAAATTGGAACTGTTAGCGTCAGTATGAACTGGCGAGGTACTGCGAGTTATTCTCCTGATGACAGCTAAAATGACAACCCCAACATCTTGGTTGCAAGTAGCAGTACTGGTGCCCAGACTGAAGTCCCAATAATAGGAAGGGGGCTCCTTGCAAATCTATCGAATTCCCAATTTGGAGCAGATGCATAGGATAAGCCTAAAACAGCACGTTATAGAAGATGACAAGGAAACTAGTCAGACTGCTCACTGGGGTTATGACAAATGGACTTAAACCAACTTGGTTACGTCCTAGCATCCAAAGACGGGACCGCGTGGACACCAGTTACTAGAGCCAGTTACTACAACAATACTTCAATGAAGCGAAATGTAGCAAAACACTTCAATTCATGAATTTAACACTATACTAGTGAAAAAATACTAATCGGTCACCAATGAAACAACTCATTTTTTAAAAATGGTAAATAAAAGGGAAAAGAATCAAGCAATTTTTTTTTTTTTTTTTTTTTTTTGAGACTGGGTCTCGCTATTTTTGCCTGTGAAACCGCAGGCTCACGTTGCCCGGGGTACCATGGACTCAAGCCATCCCAGCCTCAGCTTCCCAGGTAGCTGGGATGACAGGCGCGTGCCACCATGCCCAGCTATTTTTTTGGAACTAGGTCTCGCTAGGGCCCCAGGCGGGACTCGAACCGCGATCCCTAGCCCTGGCCGCTTCATAGGCTGAAGCTTACAGGCACGAGCCACCAGGCCCGGCCTTAGAATCAAGCATATTTCTAGTCAGCGATCCCACCAAGTTCCAAGCAATGGGTGAGGAAGCTTCTCTTTGAGCAGCATCTAGCCGATGAGGTAACAACGAAGAAGCTAGCCAAGGAAGGCGTGAAAAAGTTGAGGGGGGCAGGCTGATGAGGTATCAAGAAGAAGCTGGCCAAGGAAGACATAAGAGAGCTGTGGTGGCAGGTGTGATGAGCCCAGATGCCAACACCTTAGACCAACCGGTGTCACGCACCCCGAGGAAGCAGTGTCCACACCACCAGTCAACGCATCAGGCCACCCGAAGTCTGTCCAAGTCACACATCTCCATCAGGCCACAGAGTGCACGGAGGAAAAAGAAACCTGTGGAAGGACGGCCCAGGTGCAGGGCTCAACTTTCAGCCTGTGGGAGACTAGAGGCCAGGGCCGGTCTCCTCAGTACGGCAAGGGATGGAAGACTTAGGAGCACAATCTCACTCAATAAAAGAATAACATCAAAATAAAGACAAATTGCTAAGAAAAGGTAGAAGCTGTATAGCCACAAATCTCTCTGACACATACTCACAGGAAAATGAGCATAGCCATAAAATGAAGACAACTCTAACAAATCAATTAAAAACACCATTTTTTTGAACTGTGAGGACCCTTGGGGAGGACTCCAGCTCAACCCCGCCATGGCCTAGGCCACCGGTGGGGGTGGGGGGTAAGGGTGAGTCCTATGCCACCGGGACCTCAGGGTCTCCAGGTCTAGGGATCTCAGGCCAGGGAAGCTGGCCTCTGCTTCCACGTGGGCAGGGGTGGGGGCTGAGCACCTCTGCCGGTGGACTCGGGTTGGGGGGGGG
>PVHY01031437.1:0-12649 GCA_004024945.1 Uropsilus gracilis | reverse complement strand
TCCATTACAGGGCCAGCCTGCTGCCGGGCTGCGGCCAAGGTTGGTTCGGTTCTGCCCAGTCATTCGCCACCTCTGCCCTCTCTGCCAGGCCACAGAGAGCCTGGGAAGGTTTCCCAGTCGAGGCTCCACACAGCTGACAGGTCATCAAGCTATGCCCTGGCCTGCTGTGCAGGGCCCTCTCACCTCCCTGATGGGAAGAAAGGTGCAAAATGAAAGGGAGCCTCCCTCCCCCCCAGGTGATCCCTGTGCCAGGCCTCCTGAGGGTGCCAGCTGAGCTGGACAGACCCAAATAGTGTCCGGAAGTGAAAGGGGAAGGAGGACGTGGCAGAAAGCGCTGAGTGTTACTTCTGCGGAGCCCTTGGTCTGCAGAGCTCCAGCAGGAGTCCTGGACCTGGGGAGTAGCGGCCAGCCAACTTTGCCACGTGGGCAGAGGTGGGAGGTGAGGGGCGGGGGTGTAGACTCCACTCCCTTCTGTTGAGCTCCTTCAACCTTCAAAACAAAAGACATAAACGTTTTCTTGTTTTCCTCCGTGGAGCATGATGAAATCTGCCACCGGAAAAGGGACCCCCGTCACACTGCGTGTACTGTTGGTGACGGTCACCTGAGCACACAGAGTCCAGGCTGTGGAATTTTGTACTGGCTGAGTTTTTCTGGACCTCCCTGAGGCTCGTTTTTCCTTCCTACTAAGATGGGGCTTGGTGCTCATTGCTACCCAGGATCTTGGGCCATAAATGAAGTCAAAAGCACATTGCAAACCACGCACGTCTGAGTGCTGCGTTCATGGGCATTGGCATCCGCATAAACATGCTCTCGCTGTGCCCCCTCCCTGCTGGCCTGGCGTGTCCCTGCCTGGGGTCCCTGGCTGGGGGCTGCTCAGGTTCTCAGGGCCAGGATAGCTGCCCTGGGGCCTGCTTCTCTGCTCCCTCGCCCACCCCACCCCACCCTGGCCTGGCAGCAGCTGTGGCCAACCGGGAGGGGGCAAAGTTCTGGCAGCTGGGCCCAGACAGGAACTTGGAGGCCTGGCTGTGGGCACAGAGCTCCCTGGGTGGGCCCCCCACTGGAATGCCCTGCATGAAGCCTCGGTCAGCTGACTTTTGGGGCATGGTGTGGAGAGAAGCTGCCTGCGCCCTGGGGACAGGGAATGGGGGTAGTGAGGAGTGGCAGAAAGTGACAGGCCACATGGTGTGGTAGTTGCTGTGAGCTCTGGCTTTGAAGATATATCCCTCTCAGCGTCTCTGTTTCTTCCCTTTCAGCATCTTCACCCCTGAGCAGATTGTCTACTCATCCACTGTCAAAAAGCAGCAGCAGCGGCCAGGCATGTTAGCACGAACCTGTAATCCAAGAGCGGGGAGGCAAGAGGTCAGTAATCGCTTGAGTTTGTGGGTTCAAGACTACCCCAGGCAACATGGCGAGATCTGGTCTTGAAAAAGCAGCTAGGTGCGGGGGCATGTGCCTATAATCCCAGCAACCTGGGAGGCTGAGTCCATAGGACTCAACCTGGGGGTCGCTTGAGTCCATAGGATCGGGACCACCCCTGTAGTCTCCTGAGTCCTGGATGTGCTCTCCATGCTCCTCCTGCCTCCCTGCCTGTGCCACCTTAGTCTCCCAGGATGGACCCCCTCATCTTTCCAGACTTGGCCCAACAGCTGAGCTCAGGATTCACTGAGCACCCCAAGCTCCTAGCCTGCTCCTCGGTTCGGGCTCTAGATCTGCTTAGCTCACACTATGTGGAATGTTCTAGACACATTCGGCTGTGTTCACCTGTGGAGTGTCTAGGAGGTAAGTCTAGGCCTCACATAGAAGGTGTGCCGGGAAGATAGTCATGGGGGGAATATACGGATGGGGAAAGGGCGAGTAACTTGACCAAAGTCACAGAGCTAGAAAGTGGTGGAAGGAGAGTTAGAATTTCTTTGAAGACATGAAGCCATCAGTTGGCTCTAGGCCTCATGTTCATTCAGCATTATTTACAATACCTGGGGTTTGGAAACAGCCTGAGTACCCACGGCAGAGGACTGGATCAGAAGATAAGGTCTAGTTGCACAAGGGAGCACCATTCAGCTATAAAGGAAGCAGAAATGTTGCCATTTGCAGCAAAATGGAAGGAGCTCAGGGAATGATCTATGGAAAGCAAGTCAGAGAGGTAAGACAAAGATTGGATATTTTCAGATAGATGAATAAAATAAGGAAACATAGTGGATGAACTGACAAAGCAAAATAATTATAACCTAGTGGCCATTAATAAATAAAATGAGGTTAAGAGGGAGAGGAAGAAAAGGTCAAAGGGGCGTATAAGAGATGATGGAGAAAAAACAAATACATGAAAGAAATCTTGGCACAAAATTTAAAACCTAAAAAAACAACACACAAGCCTTTTGCTCTGATTGCTCAGTGGAGACAAAAAGTTCAGTTAGTTATTTATGAGGTGAGGAACGAACATTGGGACATTTGAGGGTGTGCATGGCCTTGTATTAGGAAAACAGGCCCCTCTCCCAGTGCCTTTTGACTCGTGGGGTTCCCTGGGTGGAGTCACTCGAGTCAGGCCCCCCCTGTCTGGGCCTCTGAATCAGACAGTGGTGGATCCACGTTTCTTCAATACAAAGTAACACAACCAAACAAAGCCTCCCTTCCTGTGCCCCACATACCTCCACAGGTAACACCTCAGCTCAGCTAAGCCAGGGTGCATAACCCAGGAAAGGGCAGGCAGGGTCAGGGACCACACCAGCCAGCTCAAGTCTTTGCTAAGCAGACAAACCTGCTGAAGGAGAAAACGGCCATGACCCATGCGGGAGTGAGGAGGCTCTAGGCAGGAACATGAGAGCTGTCTCCCTCCATCGCTCCTTTGATGCCCAGGAACCCTAGCCTGGGCAGCTTTTTGAAGACAGGCTGGCTGGCTCTACCTGTCTGGCAGATTCGGAATCTAGGTCATTCTGCTGCCTCCCTCCTCCTTTGGCTGAGGAACAGGATTTCTCCTAGGGTCTTGGAGCCAGAGAGGGGACGACAGGGGAAAGCGTTTCGGTGGAACCCACACCCTGCCTGCTGCTGTCAGGAACATTTCATTTTGGAGCCAATAAAATTTATGAGATGCAAATGGATTTAGCATTAAAAAAAAAAAAACTTGGAAAAGGTACAAAGTGCACCTCACACCATTGCACTGAGGCGTTTTCAGGGGTTCATTAATCATCTCAGACAAAAGAGATTTAATCTGAGGCTGGTCGGTCTGGAGCACGCAGTATCCCTCCCCAGGCCTGGGGGCCAGAGCGGTGTGCTGGCTACAGGCCTGGCCCCCCAGCAACTCCCGCCTCGTGCAGGCCTTGCGCACAGCTCGGGTCTGAGTCACGCAATAGATGAAATTACCTTGGTTTCTGCACATGATGAATCAGAACGCAGGATCAAGGCAAATATTTGGACAAGCCTTGCCCCGCGTGGAACAGGAGGAAGATTTAGCAGCCAGCAAGCAGCCTGCCAGCAGCCAGCCCAGAGATCTTTTCTGACAAAGCGTCGCCCTGGGGCAGGCGGCTGTTAGAAGGAATTAGCTGGGATCCATAAAGCACCCTGGACTGGATCCCAGACCTTGAGGTGTGATTCAGCCTTGCCCCTCCCTCCCAAGAGGGACTTGACTTGGTAGAGTGCTGGGAGGGGGTTAAGGGGGGCATGTGTTCGTTTTGAGTCATCCCATCCACCTCCTTTTTCTGAGAGACATCAGCAACAGGGAGAGCAAAACAAGGCTGAGTCCTTGCCTCTCCTGCTTGGGTCCTGGTGGGGCTCAGACAAGGTGGTCCCAAATGGGGAAGGAAGTGAGGTCTGGCACCTTGTGACAAGGCATTTAGCTGCCCTGGCTGTCAAGAAAGACCGAATTGTTGCCCTTTATGGCTTCAAAGTAAGGAATTTTTCAAGCCTGTTTCAAACAATAAAACTAGTAATAACACCACTACCTTGAGTTGGTCTGGAATGTTTTTAAAATTAACCTTTGAAAGAGTGCAACATTCTTGGTTATTTGAGGCGGGCTTCTCTCCCTTTGAAGGAAGCACCCAGAAACCGAAAGAGTCTATGCTGAAGATGAGTCTGCCAACAAGCTCCTGATGCACAGCAGCAGCTGTGGGACCCTTAGCTGCGGGCTGACTATGTGCTAGCCCCTTGCTCAACACTCCATCCTGCAGATGAAGACACAGGCCCCACCCAGGGCCTCACAGCTAGTGAGCTGCACAGCCAACACTTACGCCCAGGCCTTCAGACACCCCTCTTGCATTCTGCCTCCCAGCTGCTCTCCTGGTACAAACCCATGCGCAGAGTGACTGGGAACAGGTTCAAGGAATGCTTCCCGACAGTTCCAGCTCCCAGTCAAGGGCTCAGACCTCGCAGAGACCAGACTTGCTGCCTGTCTTTGGGCACCTGGCCTGTTCTGGAAGCCTGAAACAGACTGAAGGGGAGCTGGCTTCCTCAGAGCCAGACAGTCCTCATGGGTTAACCAGGGTCTGGCCCACAAGGACCAGCCATGCTTCCTTGGAGACAAGACTCAGCAAAGATTCTCCTTCCCAGACACCCTCTGAGACAGCAAGGTTGCTGAGTTTGCATGAGGGAGGAGGGAAAAAGCTTGTACGCCGGGACCGTGGAGCCCCGGCCCTCACCCTCACTAGCTGTGAGATTGTTTCTTGCTGCAAGAAGCCTCAAAATGTGCCTTGAGAAATCTAGTTTATTCTCTTTCCAGGTTCTTGGGAAGCAAACTCAGACAGAGGGTGCAGAAGGACCCACTCACTTTGCCATCTCTCAGGCCTTGGCCAGAAGCACTAGATGTGGTTGGAGAGGAGGTGATTTACGCCTGGGGGCAGGACTCCAGAGGTACCTTGGCTTACCTGTGTGGTGATTGATGCTGGCTGCCAGCTGGGACTTCAGCTGAGCTGTTACCAGGTACCTACCTGGGCGCTCCCCATGTGCCCTGGTTTCCTCACAGCATAAGGCTGAGGGGAGTCAGACTTCTTCTTCTTCTTTTTTTTTTTTTTTGAGACTAATTCTCACTATGCCTGGGGTAGTCCCAATCCCCCGAACTCAGGCAATCCCCAGCCTCAGCCTCCCAGGTAGCTGGGATTACAGTTGGCCACCACCACGCCCAGCTGCTTTTTTGAGACCAGGTCTCGCTATGTTGCCCGGGGTAGTCTCAAACCTGAGAACTAAAGCAATCTTGGGCCTCTTGCCTCTTAGAGCTTGGATTATAGGCGTGCGCCACTATGCCCAACTGGGAGTCAGACTTCTTACATAATAACCATATTCGTTTGTAAATACCGCAAATTGCTAGCACAGAACAACATAAATGCATGATCTTACAGTCCTGGAGGCTAGAAGTTCAAGATCAAGGTATCTTCAGGGTTGGTTCTTCCTGAGGGCACTGAGGGAAAGACCCTTTTCCTTGGAAAGGGCTGTCTTTTCTGTCTTCATGTTGTGTTTCTTTCCAGCCAAATGACAAGGGCATCAGTCATACTGGGTCAAGGCCCACCCTAATAGTTTCATTGTACCTTCATTACTTCTGTAAAGACTGTTTCAAAGAGGTCATGTTCTGAGGTATTGAGGGCTCACAGTTTTCAATGAATCGACAATTCAACCCACAGCAGCAACTTGGGGGCAAGGCCTTTTTGAGGAGCCTGAGGGTACTCAGCTTCATTCTATTGGTCAAAACAATCACCAAGGTTGGTAGTCTAGATTCTGAAACATTACCTGGCAGGAGCACAAAGAGTTTGTGGATTCTTTGGTTTGTTTTGGGAGGTTAGTTTCATTTCTCTTCATCTTTTATAGGGAGAGAAAGTAAATCAAAGAGGACTTGTCCATTTAGTGATGGACAAAAACTCAATGTGGATGTGTTTTAAAGTTCCCCCAGTATCCTCCCTCAAACTCTTCAGCCTCTGGACACCTTGCTTGCCACATTGATGAGATGGTGATATGATACCAGTTGTTGTTGGGAATGATTGAGATTTATTTCTCACACTGCAGGAGCTCAGTGAATAGTAGTTCCTCCTCCTCCTCTTCCTCCTCGATATCTTCCTCCTCCTTATATTCAACTTCCCCCTTTTTCCTCATCATCATCTTCCTCCTCCTCCTCATCCTTATCATTGGTCTTAGCAGTAGAAGCATAATGACAAAAGCCTTTGGGGGTAAAAACTATGGAAAAATCACCAGATTGGAAACCAAAATCCCTGGATCTTCATTTCAACTATGGATGTTTCCAACCATTAATCTTTATCCTGGGTTTAATCTATATTCAGCACAGAGCTGAGCATTTCCTTGTTTGGCCCCATTTAACCTTTATACCAGCTGGTGAAGAGCAGAACTCAGAGCTGAACCCAGGAGCCAACATACTTTAAGCCCTATCTGCCCCGCCTCTGACCAACCATGTGTAAGACTCTTTCCAGTTATAAAAATATAGACTCCAAATGAAGTAATGACCTGTGTAACAAAGTAATAACCCATGATCTCATGTGGGCAAAGCACCAACTTCATTTCTGTTTCTTATACTTGAAGCTACTTCCTATCTTTAGCCCCTATTTCTCCCTGATGACAAAAATTGTAACCTATTCATTTGGATGAAAACCCAGTGGAGTGAAGTAATTACTCAATTTAGGTTAAATCCCATTACAATTACATATACATATATACACACAATTCATATATACATATAAACACTATAAACATGTTATGTATGTATATATAATATGCTTTATTGAAAGACAAAGATACCTATATGGAGAAGGAAAGAATTATAATGAATTGGCTCATACAATTATTGAGACTGACAAGTCTCAAGATCTGTGATTGGTAAGCTGGAGACCCAGAAAGCCAATGGTATAAGTTTTAGTGTGAAGACAGTAGGAATGTGTCCCAACTCAGCCCTCAGGCCAGAGAACTTCCCTCTTACACTGTCTTTCTGTTCTCTTCAGGTTGGATGAGGGCCACCCACTGATTGGATAGAGGCCATTCACAGTGAGAAGGGCATCTGCTTTACTCAATCTTCCGATTTAAATAGTCACTGCAACCAAAGCATCCTCACACTGACACTCAGAAGGAGGTTTACCAAGAGTCCTGTCATCCCTTCACCTACTCAGATTGACATGCAAAATCAGTCCTCACAAAGGGTGTAGATTTTGAAGAGAAAAAGTCAGCTGAGTTTTAAAGGGAAACTAGAGCATAAAGTTTATGCCACAAATTCTAGAATAGGAAGAGGACAGAAAAAGAAGCTGAAGAAGCCAAATAAGCCACCTGCCATGCAGATCAGATTCAGGTTGCCAGGGCCAAGGGGAAAATCCAGGGAGGAGAAACCTGTGATTTCCCTTGGCTGCCAAGATAGTTCAGACTTAGGGGTAAGCATGGAAACTCCTAGATGAGTTTGGGGAATCCAGGAATAGAAAAATCTTGTACCAGATTCCTGATAGGAGAGCAGTTGAGTGAGACAGGCTGGAAGGGGTGTCCCAGAGTCCCACAGATATGGGCAGAATAGCCAAATGTCGCTTACCCGTTGGATGGAGACAGATGCAGGCAGAGAGTCAAAGCTGGTGACCAAAGGAGTGTGGGGGACATGACAAGGAGATACAGACATTAGTGGCAGATTGGATCATGCAAAGCAGAGGCTAAATGGAATGAGACAGACAAACAGTTGTTTTCTTTGAAGAAACCTGACTAATCATAAACACTTTTGATAGTAAAATGTCTATTTGCAAAATTGCCTTCTGTTCTTCATTTTTAAGGTAGATTTACAAACACACACCAAAAAACTGATTCTCAGAGTTTATATTTTGCTTTATCATGTCTTTCCCAGGAAAAGGAGAGCCTGGAAAAACTGGGCAATAAGGCTATGTTGGGAGATAGAAAGAGAATCCTGAATTTCTATCAGAACCTGTTTGTGCAGCAATAGTGGGGAACACACACATCATGCTGGCTTACCTAATTCCACTTACAGTTCACACCAAGAGGTCATGTAGACAATACCTGTCCGTGACAGGTGGGAAAAGTGGCTTTATGAAGTTCAGGTGCCTCGCCAGGGTCAAGTAGCAAGGCCTACGCCTGTGGAGGGTGGTCTTTATTCTTAGCACAGCTAGTAAAAGAAGTCTCCACAGGAGAAATCAAAACCAATGTTATGGAGTTGGTGCAAGCTGGGACAAGCTCCAAGTGTACAACTGTGCCCAAGGAAACCTCGAGAATCCTGCAGAGCTGAGTGTTTACATGCACCCACAGCCATGTGACTCAGAGAAACAGAAAGATAAGCTCCAAGAGCACAGAAACTCTGTTGTCAGTGCAGTCTCCCTGGGTTCTAGAATGGGGTCTGGCTCACAGCAGGCGCTCAAGTAGGCAGTGAAACAAGGGAAATATGATCCGCTTTCAGGATCATGGACATTTGACTTAGAAAAACAATTTCACAACGAGGGAAAATAAAAGAGCTGATAAAGTGCCAGGCAGAGCAAACCCTAAACAAATATGTATATAGTGAAGAAAACACAACCAGTACGTGGGTAAGGCCACCTGGGCATCACAGAGGTGGCAAATCTCAAGGGCTGTGTCTGTATGACTCTGCTGAATTTGTGACTGTGAGTTTCATTTCTATTAATAACTGGGAAGGGGACTTCTCGTAAAGAGACTTTTACTGGGGGAAAATTTGTGGTGTTGTTGTTTTGTCTTGTTTTAGCAAATTGAGATAGAGAAACCATATTGAAAAATGGGCAACAACAAGTGCTGGTGTGGATGTGAAGAGAAAAGAATACCTCTTTCACACTGCTGGTAGGATACAAAAACATTAATACATAAGGACACCCACACTTGGATGTTTATTGCTGCACTATTTGCAATAGCCGGGATATGGATATAACCTAAATGCCATACAAGTGGATTAGAAAGTTGTGGTATAGGTACACAATGGAATACTACTCAGCAATTAAAAATGACAAATTTGAGGCATGTATGCACGACAACATGGATGGACCTACATGTTAGCAGCAACAAGTCAGAAAGAAAAAAGAGAAATGCAAGATGATCTCACCTATATGTGGGACATAGGGAAAACAAACAAAAGTACAAGTAAACTTTAAAACCAACTGTCAACATAACTGAAGCATAGAGCAAGAGAAGGGGAGGGGGTTAAAATCAGGGGAGGGATGGGCATACGAGATTAAGATGATGGTTAATGGGGGACAAGGTGGTGGTGAGAAAACCCTGGGGAATATAACGATGTAAAAAATATATGTGTGTAATAAAAAAAAATGAAACTGAAGGATGTACTCAAGACACAGAAAGTAACTGCTTGTGAAAGAAGGAAGAGACAGAATTTTTACAAAGAAGCCTCATGTGGGAAGAACCAGTAAGGTCAGAAGCTGAAAGGAGATGGGAAGGATGTGCCCAGGCAAGGAAGAACCCCACAGTGGGGTGAGGAGGAAGAAGGTTCTCTGAATAAGAGTGTTGTCTTCTGAGCTGTTTTGCAAGTGAAAATAATACACGTTGTGAGATGTCTCTGCACTAAGAATCATGAAAGCCTCAATAAAATCACAAAGTGCCAAGGTGGGCTAGGTTTTTATGGCAATTAGTGAAGGGTGCAGGATTCTAGTTCGTGGCTGGGTGGGATTGATCCAGATTCAAATGCACAAGATTGGCACCAGGATTCATCATGAACTGATGTAGAACCTGGAACATGTTGACCAAAGCAGATAATGACTCTACTGGCAATTTGATCTTAGAATCTGAGGGGTGGGGTGGGGTGGGGTGGGGTGGGGTGAATGGACTTAAATGATCACATTCGGGAACAGTGATTGAATGATAGTTCTTATGTGACTGATCCAGTGAAACCCACAGCATAGATGCTGTCTCTTCTAGGCAGTAGCCATGGCAGACATTACTAATGGATCAAAGCACTCTTCCTCACTAAGATCAGACTCAAGTTCAGCATCCTTCCCAAGAAGGCCTTCCAGGTAGCCTCTACCAACAGAATGGAGCTGACTTAGGAAATTAAATTATCTGTCTTCTCTGGCCTCAGCTACAGGCTATAGATAGGCAGGCCGTATGCTGGTGAGAAGTTGTTTGTTCTTTTTTCCTCACAGGAGATTATGAAAAGGATTAAAATTGTCAATGACATTTCTTAAGTGGGAAATTTCATATAAATATCCAGTTTCCAGCTTCTCTTGAAATATTGAAATATTGAAACCTCTGACAACACCAAGCTGCTCTCCCACTTGGAAAGAATGGGCCTGTGTTTGGGAAGCAGTCACCACCCCTCCCACTCCCTTGGTGGTGTCCAGTTTTCAGGTCCCATAGGAGCCCACTGGGCATTGCTGGCATCCCCATGCCTGTCTCTCCACTCAAGGCAGCTGAGCACGAGAAGGAGCATAAACTCTGAAGATAGCCCAAGGTTGGTGTCACCTCTGCCACTCATGCTTGTGTGATTTTGGACAAATTGCTTGTCTTTTTTTTTTTTTTTTTTTTGAGACTAGGTCTCGCTATGTTGCCTGGGGTAGTCCCAATCTGGGATCAGATCTATGATCCCGTGGACTCAGGCAATCCCCAGCCTCAGCCTCCCAGGTAGCTGGGATTATGATATGCATCACCACGCCCAGCTACTTTTTTTTTGGAGACTAAATCTCAAACTCGTGGACTCAAGTGATTCCTAACCTCAGCCTCCCTTCCTAGGTTGGGATTAAAGGCGCACACCACTGCACTTGACCAAAATCCCTTGTCTTTACCGGGTCTTAGCTTTCTCAACTGTACAAGGGATAATATAATACTACCTACTCATGAGGCAGTGGTGAGGAGTTGATCAGCATAGGCCCAGCACCCAGGAGTCCCTGCAGTAAGTGTTCTGATCCTGGGGAAGCCTCTGAGGTTTCCATCAGCCCTCAGAAGCCTGCCTGGATCCTGGTTCTCTAAGCCTTGCTTCACAGTTTGAGAGTGGAGTCTGGTTAGTGTCTCAGTGTGCACACAGGAGTCCACTGCCTGGATCTCCAGATGCAGGATGGCCTCAGATCCTCGCCTAGTGGAGGACTCTGTAGAAGACTCCAGGTCTTGGAAAATGCTTTCCAGGAGTATTTGTTGCACTTAGGTGCACAGGCTCTTGGGAGTGTGTGTGTGTGTGTGTGTGTGTGTGTGTGTTGGGGGGGAGGGTATGCAGCTTCGTTCAAGAAAAGGAAAGGAAATGCTTGTTATTTGACCTCATTATTCAAGGGTGGACCTGCAGGGTTTTCCAGTCTGGGGGAGTTAAAAGACGAAACTAGGGTGCAGGTTGGCTGGAAAGCATATGCAAAGCCATGCTAAGAGGCCACAGTTTCCCTAATGACATATTTTAAAGGGGTGCAGATAAAAGCACCCCCCCAAAAATAGTGAAAACAAAGGTGAACACACAAGCAAAAGCCTGCAGCCCCGAGACACCCAGTCAAAGGCAGGCTTTGTTCCTCTCTCTCCCCCAGCTCACTGGGCAGTGTCCTTTCGCTTCCAAGTGACAAAATTTTTACTAATGATGATCAGAATCCAAGGATCCCCCCAAATCCCAAAGATCCTCTGTCCCACCACCCCTCAACCCAGTTACACCTCGCTGCCTCCAGATGGGCTTTCTGCCATCTTAGAGACTTGAGTATCTGCAGTGGTCCCTGAGGCCACAGGGGATTGTTGGTAGGGACAACCTCGGATGGTGCCCCAAGAGTGTGTGGTGTGCTGCCTGCAATTAAAGGTCACACAGAGAAAGGGCTGTTTTAGGACAGGGGCAACTGTCCCCTCCCTAGGGAAACTGTACTCAGCCGGCTTCTGAACTGCAGACTTGTTTACTCTCCTTTAGATGGAAAAGCCACGGGCTCTTGAGGAAATGCAGCTAAAGGATTCCTGCCTTCTGTCCTGGTTCCTCCCTTGGTAAAGCTACTGCCAGCAGGCGGCTAGGAGGCTGACCCACTGGGAGGAGGCCTGGCAAATTGAGGTCTGGGAGAGTAGTGTGTGTGTGTGGGGGGGGTCTCCTGGAAGAGAGGATGTAGGAAGGGTGAAAGGATGGGAAGGGAGGGAAATGAGAAGGAGAGGGATGAGGAGGAGGCTGGAGGAAAGGGTGAGGGGAAAAGAAGAAAGGGGGAAATCCAGGATTGGTGGCGTGTGTCTTTAATCACAGCCTACAAACGGAGCAAGGTGAGGCTGGGAACCGCTTGAGTCTGGGGGTTCAAGTCTGCGGGTCCGCCTGGGGCAACATAGCTCATCTAGTCTCAAAAAATAGGTGGGCATGGTGATGCATGCCTGTAATCCCAGCAACTTGGGAAGCTGAGGCTGGGGATCGCTTTGAGTTCATGGTACCCTGGGCCACGTGAGACTGCAGTTCCCTGGGCAACAAAGCAAGACCTAGTCTCAAAAACAAAAAAGAGGAAGGGGAGGAGATGGGGGTGTGAAGAAGGGAGACAGAGAAAAGGGAACACCAGGAAGGGAGTGGGAAGGGGGAGAAGAGGTGGAGGAGGGAGGAAGATGAAGGAGGAAGAGGGAAGAGGAATGGGGGATTGAAAAGTGTGATCCAGCAGTGACAGCTTTTCAGGCTTAGATCTTTGGGGGGAATGCGAGTGTGTGTTCCTTACCAACTTAGTTTAGAATTGTGCTGCTGGAACTAAGCGGGGCTTAGCTTCCAAAGCTCACCCTGTCCTGGGACCACTGAGGGAATGGGGGGTGG
>PVHY01031436.1:0-11800 GCA_004024945.1 Uropsilus gracilis | reverse complement strand
TTGCTTCTTTCTCCAAAGCAGGCTACAAGCAGTTCCTTTGCAATTACCTTTAACCTTAACTGGATACAGCTATCTGCCTGCTTCTCTCTCCAAAGCAGGCTACACACTCTTCATTAGCATTTTCACTGATCACCTTTACCATTGATATGCAAAAGCCAGCCAGCTGCTCTCTGCTTTCAGCTCCAAAAACTGCAGAAAAAACTTTAATACACAGTTTAAACTTTCCACTCGTGGGTCCTTACCACCATCCCCAGCCTTCTCAACCAAAATACCAAGCCAATGCAAGACAATCAGTGCAGTGCAGACTAATTTATTTCTAAAAAAGTGATTTCTAATTATCCTATTAACTACAAAAGAAACATGTAAGACTCAGAATACTTCAACATTGTCCAAACCCTTTCTCAGTATTGTCCAAAGTCCTTTCCCAGATTGCCCCAAAATCCTCGGTCTCTCAGTCCTAATCGTCTCACCAATGTCCAGACAGAGTCCATCTCCAGACACTTGAAGACATGTTCCTTTGAATGCTCCTCGTTGTCTTCCACGCTGTCTTCTCCTTGTCACCTTCAGGTAGAAGAACTCCATGGTGCCAAACCAGCAAAGTTCACTTTCTTCTCAGGCCTAACTTTTGCACGGCCTCTTTCAGACACAAATCAAACTCAGCAAAGCAAACTCCAACATGGAGTTCAAATCTGCAAACTCCTTAACTGCTTTCAGCACACATGCTGCCAGCCTGGGCCAGCCGAGGGTTGCAGGCTCTCGGTGGCCACGTGGCCAAGCTCACATGGCTCACATCTTTACAAGATGGCCGATTCCCATCTCTCCTCCACTGAACCTCTCTCTCTATCCAGTCTCCATATTCGAATCTGCATCGAATGCCCTCTCTTTGTTTGCACACCATTTCTATACCCTGATTTCCCGCCTTCCAGGAAATCTGTTTCACCTTGACTATTTCACCTCTTTCTTCCCCCTGCATCCCCCTGAAGGGAAATTCCAGCTAAGGTCATTCCCCCATTTTAACATTACCTGTCCTTGAAATCTGCAATCTTAAACGGGGGGGGGGGGGCACACCCTATCAAGGGGAGAGGGGATGCTTTAAAATGCACCTTTTGGCCGGGCATGGTGGTTCATGCCTGTAAGCAGCAGCCAGGGAAGATGTGGCCTGGGCCAGGGGTCGCAGTTCGAGTCCTGCCAGGGACAGGTAGTGAGACCCCACCTCTCCCCTGACTGTGACTCGGGTGAGCCCCCTCTTTCTGCCTGCCCCCAACAGGAAAGCAGGAGGCTTGCCAGAAGACCTTAGAAGATCTGCGCATAAGGCTGAGATGGTGCCAACAGGAGCTAGAGGCACGCAGGGCAGCCAAGAAGCAGTGGCTGAGACAGGTGGGTGTGGACAGGAAATACCAGGGGCCCTTGGGGACCCAGGGTGCACGTGTACGCCACGGGGCCAGAATTCTTGCTGGCTTCTTGCTGGGGGATTGAAGCCAGCACGATATCCTCCTGGACGTGGCAAATGATTTTAGCCACCTGGAAAGAAAATTCAAGAGTTCCGCAGATGTCTCTGACCAGAAGTAGAACAGAGACTTATAACATATTATACATAATATTTCCTCAAACTTTTCCCCAGAGACAGTAGTGGGAGCATTTACATTGGGTAGGCTGCCTGACTGGAGAGAAGTTTAGATTGGTTATAGGGTAAATCCAGTTACTTATAGGAGTCTGCAGTTGAAAGGAACATGCCAGCAAGGTCTGGAACACCAGGCAACCAGCTGTCCTGTGTGTCATAAGCAGCAGTGTGAAGATGGAAGTGGCACAGCAGAAACCAGTCGTCTAAACATTGGATGAAAATCATTGGAGCCGAGGAAAGTGTTTAGAAACGGTTAATGTTCGGATTCAATATTGCTTCAGCAGGAATTGAGAGGAGTTAAAGATGAACAAAGATTATTCCAAGTTAAAGTATTGAATAAAAAAAAAAGCTCAGGGACTTGTAGAACAGGATGGGTGTGTGCGCGGGTGCACGCAAGTGTGGACCCAGGGTAAATGTCCTCAGGGAATGGGCCCAGGTACCTGCCACCTTCCCAATTGCTGGCAGAGTCTGCTTCTCTCCAGCTATTGGAGACTGACGAGGAAATGGGCAGCTGCTAGGGAGCTCTATTTGGAGTCCAGCGTACGAGCGATGAGTTGAAATTCTTTCCTTAAATTCCATCCTTGCTTGGAAACCTGCTCCCCTTCTGCAAAGGCTGAGTTTTCTCTGAATAATGCTAGCTAAGGGGGTCCACTGTCTTGAGTGAATACGCACAGATGTCTGGATATGTTTTATGGGAGAGCTGGGCTTGTGCTTGGGGAAATGTGCACTTCTCTGAGGTATAACCTAGAATCTCACCTTATCCATTTCTGCCCTGCCTGCCAAAACCTGCAGGGACTGCATGCAGAACCATGGGATGAGGGTGTCTAACCTCAGGTCCATGCATCCTGTTCTCCTTCCCTGTCCTGGCTGCCCTTGGATGATTCAACCACAGGTTCCCTCAGCTCTGGTTGGGAGTGAGGGCATGAGTGGGCATTAGACAATGTTGGGCTTCCTAGGCAGTGTCCCAGAAGGCTGGGGCAGTATTCTGGCCGGTCAGGGGCAGGGTCCTCTAAGATTCTCTTGGAGCCCAGCCTATCACATCACCACGATCACCTCTGCTGCTACCCCTTCCAGCCACCCAGGTTATAGCCCTGGGAGCAGAGCTACACACTTAAGATGAGTTTTCTGGTGATATCATGTTTAGGCCTTTCTCAAAACCCCAACCAGGAGAGAATCAGGGGGTTGTGGACCTCAGTGATAGTTCAGGGGAACCCAGATCTGAGGGCTGTAAAAGCACTAGAGTTCAGAGTAGAAAAGTTTATAGGAATAATATAGGAAGTTTATAGGAATAAACTGCACCTGGGCAGGAAGCACACTGAATCAGAAATGTTAACCCAGAATCCTAGATTCAGTTTGAAGAAAGCTCAGAAGAGGAACGTGCCCCTACCAGGTGCCCCACCTCAGAAATAGAATCATAGCATAATTCTATTTTATTTGAAATATATTAAAGCAGGAAGTACACTCAAATTTGTTCTAAACACAGAAGGAATATATTGAAGGCACCAAGTGACATCTCAGTAACCACTCTGTCTTCATCTACTTGTCCAACACCCCTTCACAGGTGGTCACTTTCCTTTCTTAGATATTTCTCTAGGATTGAGGTCACCTGCTATTATATTTACCTCACCTCTTTTTTGACCTAAAATCGTCCATCTGCTGATTTTGGGATGGTGTGGGGTTCCCTGATTATTCCTCAGTGGGTTGCCCCACCTGACAGAGAGCCCTTTGACCTTGACTGCAGCTGTTCATGGGACTAAGTGTAAGCACGTCCACAATTTGGGAAATAGCCCCCTTACTATTCCAGCACCTGCCCAGGCTGGAAGCCCACAAACTGAGGTGAAATATGGGACAGGGTTTGCTTTTAGGTACAGAGCTGCACCCCTAGAATTCCCTGTAGACATCTGACTGACTAACCTTCCTGTTTCTGCCAGTTGTGGGAGGAGAGGGAGAAGCTGCTGGCTTCCTTCAGGCTCCAAAAGAAAACTGAGGCTGAGTAGTACCATCATCACATCAGTGTCTTCCAAACCCAGCTCAGAAAACAAGTGAAGCTCATCTCCTCTCTGCAGGAGCAGGTAGGTCTGCCCTTGTTCCCAACTATGCCAGCAGTTACTAAGATTCTCTCCTGTTACAGTCTCTTTTGATTGCTCTGGGCTCATTAGTACTGGTGTGGTTCTCCAGGCTGCTGAAAGAGAAAGCAGGGTCCTGGGCTTGCTTGGCACAGAGAGGCAAGGATGAAGCCTCCCTCAGCTGAGATGTGCCTGTGTCCTCAGGCCACATGTTAGTAGGCTCATGCCAGCTATAGACACTAGGTTAAATGCTGGCCTCTGGTGGCTTCTTTGCTATTTCTTCATGCCACCCTTCAAGCTAGATGTTACCTACTGCCCAGCTCCAATTGACAGATGATGAAACAGGCTGGAGAAATTCCTCACTTGCATTCACACAGGACGGTGAGTGCCAGGGGTGAGAAGCGCCTGCAGGCAGTGGGGGGACGGCCAAGCTGTGCTCTCTCTGTCTTCCCACAAAGCATCCTGTCACCGATGCCTCCTTCATAAGTCACAGCTTCCGTGAGGCTGACAAACAAGCTGGTGTGAGGCAAAGGGGCCTCTTCCCTTAGGAGCCCTCTACCAGAACCGGTTCCCTTGCCGTCACCCTCTTTTGCTGAGATTTAGCCCAGCCTGCACTTAGCTATCCTGCCGAGCCCCAGGTCTCTGGAGAAGTCTGTCTTTTCCCACGCTGGCCCGTCCTGTGGGCATGGGTCCTTGCCACCGTTCTGACACCAGCACCTCCTGGACAGCCCCCATGCAGTTTCCCTGGGTTGCATTCACACGGCTGGCTCCTCGTGCGCTCTTCCTGTGCTGCATCCTTTGCTGTCCATGCCTCTCTGCTCCCAGGCGGCCTTGAAGCCAGCCTACAGGTCTAAGCCCCTCCCTGACTGCTGCTACTGCTCCCTTCCCCCCAAGGCCTTGTGCCTCCCTGCTGCACCACCTCAGGTCCCGCCTGCAGGTTCCCCCCTTGTCTTACAAGAACTTTTGTCCGCAAAGGTTTCTGTTAGGAACCCGTTGGCCATATGGAACAGGGGAGGCTCATGGTGTTTTTGTTGCAACGCCAAAGGAGACGGCCAGTGAGTTCGCAGCGCCGTCATGCCATTGTCAGGCCTGGGCCTTCATTTCAGCATCTGAGACATCCTCGCTTCTTTCTCATGCTTGGCCCTGGCCACAGCCCAAGCAGCAGAGCCCTGTGAGGTGGGGTGGATAGAAAGGTGCCTGCCCAAGATGTACGCTTTCATTTTTGGTACCAACCAAAGCTGTCGTGTGGGCAACAGCAGCTGCAGGGGGTGTTGAAAGTGAGTCACTGGCTGTGTGATCTCTAGGACAGAGCTCGTCCATGAAGGAACCTGGTGGAGGATGCTGGATGTGTTATTTTTCAATAGGTAATAAAAAATAGCTCAAGCTACAGCAGATCTGGGACGTTGTCCTTCGGGTCGATGTGGCATCAGATGAGCTCACAGTCTCTGCTCAGCTTCCATGATCATGGAACACATAAATGCTGGGAATTTGGACCAAAGAAAATGTAACAGCAGAGTGAAGAAACCTGGCCGAGTGGTCAGTCTATTTTTAGCTCACAACATCTAGTCAAGTGATGTAGGGCCACAAGCACAGCCTCAGTTGTGGGTGCAAGTTTCTCTGAGGATACCGGGCCATTCCTGCCTGAGCCAGCGCTGAACTGAGAAGGCGTGTGGCAGGGCCCCTGGAGGAACCAGCCTTGACACCAGTGGCCAGTGCGGAGGAGCTCAACTTCCTCTTTGCCCTGTGGGAGTTAAGAGATGGTCTTTTTCAGTTTATTGATGTGAACATTTAAATGTAATAAGATGTCTAGGTCTCTTTTGTTTGTTCATTATTTCTGAAGCTTCAGTGGAGGGGGCACCATGTCTGTGTGTGTGTGTGTGTATGTGTGTACAGTAGCTTGAACATCGATTATGTCACCTCTGAGTCTTAGGGATCCAAGAGGTCTATATGGAGTTACAGCTGTGGAAGATGAAGGGGCAGGATGGGCATCAAGGCCTCAGGATCCAAGCATGTCTATCCACTATGAGCGGAGTGAGAGGAAGAACGGGATCAGGCAGGTAGGGATGACCCCTCCATTGACCCAAGGAGAGCCCAGGAACAGCCCACAGGGTCCTTGCAAGAGCACATCTGTCTGGCCAATGCCGGACCCTGCTCCTCCACTGACTGAGTGACCCAGGGTGGGGGACCTTGACGTCACAGCTGGTCCTGCCATGTCCACTAGATTCCTTCCTAGACGTTGAACAACCATCCTTTTCCTGCAGGGGAACTCAGCCAAGCACATCCAGACCTCACAAGTAGGAATATGATGATGAGCCCCAGCCCCAACCCCTGGTCCTGTGGTTTCCAGCTCAACTGAGAGTCGGCCTTGTTTCCCCTTCAGTAACAGCTTGCAAACTGCCTCAGTCACCACAGATCAGGGACTTCAAGTGAGTGACTTTCAAGTGACATCTGAGCAGCAGGAACTGAACTCGGTCAAGGCTCTACATTTCCTTCTATAATCACTGCCACAGAGGGCAGGGCCCACTGTATACAAACGGTGTCCTGCAAATCGCTAAGTCCTCATCAATCTATTCATCTCTCTTATAAACCACCTATATCGCTCCGACATCCAGAACTACATGGAGGAACATTCAGGATGGAAGGACCATCCAGTGGTCACATGGTAACCCTGGTGACAGACCAGCCATGGGAGGTGAAAGGACGATCTCTCTCCCAAATCCCCTCCTGATTGTACCAATCACCTTTACCCACATTCCATGAGTCACCCACTCGGACAGTATCAGAAAAATACCCTCCACCAGGCCACCTAAATTGGGCCAGAGGGAAACTAACCATCTATCAGGAAATCATCACACACCTGATCCATTCCACCCGACCAGACCCCCATGTGGGGCCAGATAAAAGGACACGGCCATGCAGCCAAGGCGGCCATCTCCATGTGGCCGGCTCCTGCTCCGGGCTGCATGAGATGCCCACCCGGGCTTCTAACAATGAGCCTGTTTCTCTACCAGTCTCTCTGGCCCTCAGTTCTTCCTTGTCTCCACGCTCTCCCTTTCTGGACAAGCCCCACGGAGGCCGGACACGGGTGGGCATCAGACGGGCTGTGTCCACGGCGGCGGTCAACCGGGGATGGGGAGAGGCCCACGACCGCCCGCAGAGGGGGTCAAGCCGGCCCGGCTCCCACTCTCAGGCCCCGGCCTGGCCGACCTGACCCCGTGCAGAGGAAGCCCGGGTGGAGCAGCCGGCAGAGGGGGAGAGGCGATGACCAGGGGCCGTGGGAGCCCTAAGATGGACCCGGGCGCAGCGGTGTCCATACAAGTGGACTGCGGTACCTGCCAAATACTTACCCGCGGTCAAGATCGCCTCCGTCTCCACTGGGCTCCGTGTGAGCGGGCCGAAGCACGAGAACTGCGCCAACCACCTCCACGGCGCGCGCAACACCCATCCATGGCACTTCCAGGAGCTGCCGAGCTCGTGCCTATCAAGGCAGGGGGAGGGCGCTGGGCGGACGGGGCGGGGCTGGGCGGGGCCTGGCGGGGGCGGGGCTGGACGGGGCTTGGGGAGGAAGGACGGACAAGGGTTAGCGCGCCCCCTGCAGGCGTCCTGGATGACGGACGCGGATGGCCAGCAGCGGCCACTGCTCCTGCGCGACCACGTGGGACTGGCTGGTAAAGCAAACGCGTTTACCACGGACCAACCGACCAACCAAAGTTGCCAACACTTCCATCCAATAAAGGGTGCACAGTTCAGCTCAGGGGAAGCAATGACCACGTGGAAAGGAAAAGGAGGAAGGGGTGGACAAGGTCCTCGCGTGGACCCAACCCCTGGGGTTTCCGAAGAGAAAGAGTCCGGGCTTACCTTGGCCCATTGCCTTGGGAGGGAGCGTTCCCGGACATGTCCTGTGGCTCAGGGTCAGGAGGGGTCCTGGACTCCTGGGCCAGGTCACAGACACAGCTAAAGAGCCACCGCCAAGGTGACTTGCGGTGTGTTTTCTTATTCTTAACCTCCTCAGAGGCAGCCCTGGCCTTGGACTTGGCCTTTTGGGAGGCCACCAATTGCCCCACCTGGGAAGGTGAAAGCGCATCCGAAAGCAAGAAGTGGGTAAGTTACACAGTGGCAGGACCCAGAATACCCACGGCTGACAGAGTCACTGCCTGTACCCCCAGGACCCACGGCCAGCAGGACCCGCTGTGCTGCCACCCTCGCCCACCCTCAAGGAGCCCAGGGAACCTTGAGCAGCAGTCTCCCAGTCTCCAGCAAGGAAATAGTTTAATGATAAAACAAGAGGAAAATGAACCAGCTTTGAACTCTCTCTCCTTTCTCACAGATCATGGCCCTAAGGAGATATATGTCAGGGAGAAGGTTCATTCCTGGACAGTCACAATCACTTGTGGACTCAGGAAGCCCAGAGAGAGTTGAAGAGAGCTGCAGCTCAGAGACATGTACCCTGCCCTGGCCCCAAGTGAAGGCATCCTCCGGGCAGAGCAGCACACCAGCTTCTCCATTAGGAGACGAGGCCGCCACCTTCCAGGACGGCCGCTCTGCCTGGAGCCCAGGGAGGGAGATCGGGAGAGGTTTCTTTGGCCTCGAACCAAGGACAGACATTCTTACCCAAGTGGACCCTTCAGGATGCCGCTGTGCGCCGTTCAGTTCAGCGCTCAACTGTCGTTTGTGGGGAGCCAGAAAAGTCAGGCCCCTCAACAGATCCTCCCTCAGCCTATCACCTTGGGAGTCAGGGTTCCCAGAAACGTCCTGTGACTCTGGGCCAGGAGGGGCGCTGGTTACCGGGGCCAGGCCAGAGACACGGATGAAGTGTCGCCGCCGAGGTGTCTTGGGGTATAATTTGGTGTTGGATGATTCCCCAGAGGTAGCCCTGCGCTGGGTCAGGGCCTCGTGGGGGGCCATTGGGCTCAGCGGCCTCTCGTCCAGAGATGCAGGGACGCATGTTGCAGGACATCCTTCCGGGCGCACTACTGCTGAGGTGAAAGAGATTCCGAAGGGCAAGAAGTGGGCAAGTGACACACTGGCAGTTCCCAGAACACCCACTGCCGACTGAGTCACTGCCTGCACCCCGGTACCCATGGCCAGCAGGACCTGCTGACCTGCCACCCGCACCTGCCCTCAAGGTACCCAGGGCACCCACGTTTCACAGCCCTGTTCTTCTAGAAACAGGCATTCACCACATGTGTTCCAGGCCACTCTAACTTCACAAGGTCCACCGTCAGTGACCATGCTCATGCCCGACGGAGTCCCTGGCCTCTGATTACACTCACAGTGACCCAGGTATCGTGTCCCGATCGGTCTGACGCTCGTGAATAAAGCAGCATGTAAAAGACTTGCTAATGCTCCAAAAAATAGTTGAAAACAGCTCTTTCAAGGGAAACTAATTTTACAAATGAAAGACATAGTGAATGCAACATCTTATCTCCACAAACGAGACGATGGAGCTCCGTTTCCACCCTACAGGTGCTGTGAGCTTGAAGCAACCATCAAAGGCCCCAGAGGGGCCTTTGTTGCCCCCAGAACAGTGTGTGAAGCTGATCTTACCACAGGGAGGCCACAGGGATTGTCTGTTCATCCTCCATTCTGGGCAGAATGAGGGACAGCAAAGCAACTCCCCTGACACCCTCTCACTGTCCCCAGCAGCAGGCTGCAGCAACTCTGGGGTCACACTACCCCTGGGCATGGGACCGCAAGCCTCTCCTTTGCTCTAACCCTGTCCTCGGCTGGTGACTGACTTCTGAGGTCCCAGAGCTGACCAGTTCAGCAACCTGAGCGTCGTTATGCGGCTCCAGTCTGGGTGCAAAAGGAGCGAGAATCCAGGGCAGGAATCAGAAAAGATTCCCGCTCGGCCACCAGCAGCCAGGTCAGCTCCAGCAGAATGAACATCCTCAGCCTCCCAGGCCCTGTGCTCATGACCTGAGCCATTCTCTGGTCTCAGCCAGGCTGGCAGATGGTCACTGTCAGGACGGGGAGGAGGAGAGGACAGCAGTCCTCTCAGTCTCCAGCAGGGATATAGTTTCATGTTAAAACAAGAGGCAAAACGAACTGGCCTCAAACTCGCTCTCCTTTCTCACAGCTCACGGCTCCGGGGAGATAGTCACAATCACTTGTGGACTCAGGAAGCCCAGAGAGAGTTGAAGAGAGCTGCAGCGCAGAGACACATGGGCCAAAGCAGGTGACCCATGGCCCTGGCCACACACCCGAGGACGTCAGGCTGACCGAGCCCCTGCCGGTTCTCTGGAGGCTCCCCTCCGCACTCACGCTTGGAGAAGGCTCCCCGTTGTCCTCCTCCTGGTGGTCCTTTGTGGGTGGAGCTGGCGCAGGCTCCGCAGACACCTGCCACAGAGTCTCTCCCTCCACAGGATCTTTGGAACTGAAGGGTGCACAATGCTCACAGAAGGAGAAAGCAGTGATGATGGATTTGTTGCTTTCCTAGGCCCCCATATGTACCCTGCCCTGGCCCCAAGTAAAGGCATCGTCCAGGCAGAGCAGCACACCAGCTTCTCCATTAGGAGATGAGGCCGCCACCTTCTAGGATGGCCGCTCTGCCTGGAGCCCATGGAGGGAGATCAGGAGAGGATCCTTTGGCCTGGAACTAAGGACAGACACTCTTTCCTGAGTGAACCCTTCAGGATGCCCCTGTGCGCCCTTCAGTTCAGCCCTCATCTGTCTGCACATTTGTGGGAAACCGGAAAAGTCAGGGCCACCAACAGATCCACTGAGAGCAAGAGATAAGACCGGACATACCTAGGCCCATCACCTTGGGAGGCAGGGTTCCCGGAAATGTCCTGCGGCACCAGGGCAGGAGAGGCGCTGGGCACCGGGGCCAGGCCAGAGACACAGATATAGTGTCGCCGCCGAGGTGACTTTGGGTATAATTTGGTGTTTGATGATTCCCCAGAGGCAGCCCTGGGCTGGGCCAGGGCCTCGTGGGGGGCCACTGGGCTCGGCGCCCTCTCGTTCAGAAATGCAGGGACGCATGTCGCAGGACATCCTTCCGGGCACAATACTGCTGAGGTGAAAGAGATTCCGAAGGGCGAAAAGTGAGTAAGTGACGCACTGGCATTACCCAGAACACCCACTGCCGACTGAGTCACTGCCTGCACCCTGGTACCCATGGCTGGCAAGACCTTATGAGCTGCCACCTGCACCTGCCCTCAGGATGCCCAGGGCACCGATGTTTTCACTGCCCTGTTCTTCTAGAAACGGGTGTTCACCACATGTGTTCCAGGCAACTGTAACCTCACAAGGTCCACCGTCAGTGACCAGGCACATGCCCGACGGACTCTGACCTCACTCACAGTGACCCAGGGATCATGTCCCAATTGATCTGACACTCGTGAATAAAGCAGCACACAAAAGCCTTGAAAACGCTCGAAAAATTGTTGAAAACAACTCGTTCAAGGGAAACTAATTTTATAAATGAAAGAGGAAGTGAATCAAAGTATTAACTCCACAAACGAGACAATGGAGCTCCGTTTCCACCCTACAGGTGCCATGAGCTTCAAAAAACCATCCATGTCACAGAGGCTTTATGTTGCCCCCAGAACAGTGTTTGAGGCTGAACTTACCACAGGGAGGCCTCGGGGAATGTCTGCTCACCCTCCACGCTGGGCAGACTGAGGGGCAGCCACCCACACTCCCCTGACACTCTCTCACCTCCCCAGCCGCAGTCTCAAAGCGGTGCCACATGTCCCCTGGGCATGGGGCCGCAGCCTCTCCTTTGCTCTTAACCCCGAACCTCTCTGGTTACCGGTTCGGCCATCCCAGATCGGACCTGATCAGCTCCCTGGGTGTCCGCTCTGCGACTCCAGTCTGGGTTGCAATAGGAGCCAGTATTTGGGTCCAGGGAGCACAAAGGATCTTAGGCTTACGGCTACTGTCAGGACTGAGAGGAGGGGAGGAGATCAATCCCCTGGTCTCAAGCAGGGAAACAGTTTCATGATAAAACAAGAGGCAAAATGAATGGGCCTCAAACTCTCTCGTCTTTCTCCCAGTTCATGGCTCCAGGCTCCAGGGAGATATATGTCAGGCAAGAAGGGTTTTCCTGAAAGTCACAATCACTTGTGGACTCAGGAGGCCCAGGGAGAGGGGCAGAGAGTTGCAGGGC
>PVHY01031435.1:0-12647 GCA_004024945.1 Uropsilus gracilis | reverse complement strand
GGGGGGGGGGGCTGAGAGGTTGGATGGTTCCAGCTCTGGAATAGTGGACCTGGTGACGTTCCCTGCGGAGCTGGCCTTTCACACTTGTCTTGATCCTGGGGCTCGGGGCCGTGGTGGGGGAGCTGCAGGGGCTGGTGGGGCCCACGTGGCAGTTAGCCCTGGTCGCCAGGCAGCTGCCACGGGGACTAGCATCTTGGGGTAAGCCTAACCGCCAAGATGGGGGGCCAGAGTCACTGAGCATGTGCCCAGCGGCCCCCAGACCCTCCCAGCCACACCCCGGGGGCAGCTTCCTAACTCCACTTGGCGCTAAGGAAACTGCACGGGAGGGAGGCAGTGACTCGCCCAAGGTCTCAGAGCAGAGAGGAGGTTCCCGCTGGACTCTGGGGGCCCTGTCCCCCCTGTTCCCAGGAGGGATGGTGAGACACAGTGAGTCCACGAGAGTAGGAGAAAGGGGTGGACAGCGAGGGGCGTAGAGCGAAGGGCGAGAGGTAGGTGAGCGCTACCGAGGCAGCGGGGTGAGGGGGTCCCGCGGCGCCCGAGAGACACGCAGGCTCTGGCGCGAGCGAGTCGGGGGCTGGAGAGACGAGGGCGACCGGGCTGAGCAACGCCCCGGAGCCCCTAGCTGCAGAGACTGAGGGAGGAGGCGCGGACGCGCGGACGCACGGACGGACGGACGGACCGGCCGGGCCAGTGACAGCCACGGAGCCCGGGAGGGGGGCGCGGAGCGCGCGGAGCGGGCGCGGGACGGCGGGGCGGGGAGGAGGCCGGGGCTGCGGCGCGCCGGCCGCCTCCCCCCGCGCTCCGCCGCGCCCCCGCCCGCGCCCCCGCCCGGCCGCCCGCGCCGCCCGCCCGCAGCCTAATGACCGCAGCCCAGCCTGCGACGCGCGGCCCGCGCGGACTCGACGCGGCCGTCAGTGGGCAGCGCGGGCCGCCCGGGAGCCGCGAGCGCCGCAGCCGCGGCTGCCGGCCCCGACTCGGCGGCCCTGACTGATTTGTCAGCCGCGGCGACGAAACAGCCCCTCGGAGCCGCGCGCCCCCGTCCCCGGCTTCCCGGGCGCGGGCCTTCCTCCCGGAGCCTCGCGGGGCTCCCGGGCCGGCCGCGCAGGCTGGAGCGCCCCGCCGGCCCGCGGAGGGAGACCCCCGCCCCCCGGGCCGGACCCCGGCGCCCTTCCCCGGCGCCCCGCTCCGCGCACCTCCGCCGGCTCGGCCGGGCTCGCCCGCAGGCCCCGGGGCTGCCGACGGCCCCGTCTCCCCCCCTGGGCACCGTGCCAGCCCCCCCAGCCCTCACCCTGCCGCTCCCCCCGAGTCCGGCACCCCCGCCCCCAGCCCTCCGGCCCTGGGCCGGGGCCGCCCGCAGAGCCGGCCACACCCGCGGCGGAGTCCTCGGAAAGGTAAGAGGCGCTGGGCTCGCCCCAGGGCCGGGGGGCTGCGCGGGGGGCGCGCACAGGAGCGCCCGCGGCCCGGGCCCGGGAGCTGCGCTCGGCGGAGCCGGGCTCGGGCGGGAGCCCCGCGGGCTGCGGAGGCTCGGGGCTGGTCGGAGTCGCAGAGAGAGGACCTGGTGGCCCGCGGGTCGGGGAGTTACCGGTCCTCGGTCTCGGGACCCGCGGCGTCTCGCTCTCGGCACAGAGATCTCTGTCCGGATCTTTGATCTCTGCCTCCTTCCTCTCCGAGTCTGCAGACACGGAGAGGGCCGTTTTCCTGCCTTTGGGGGAGTCACCTCTCTGCCTCTGTCCTTCTCAGGCAAGACACTTCCTATTCCTTTTCCCAGTGAAGCGTAGTCTCTCCCTGCCCCCGTTTGGAAGGATTGTCTTCTTCTTTCTCTCCCCACTTCAGAAAGAAATTCTCCCAATTTGCAACCATCTTCCCCTCTCCATGCAGAAGCTACACCCTCCGGCTGTCACCCTCTCATCCCACTTAGGACCGAGTGTGCAGGCTCCATTTGAGTTTTCAACCAGGGGTGGACCTAGCCTTTTTTTGGGTGCAGGAGCCAGCTTCGGGGACTCCTCTTCCAGAGCGGGGTACCCCCTCCCCATCCCTGAGCCTCCAGGCATAGGCAGCTCCCAGCCTCAGCCCAGGTGTTGGGCAAGGAGGCAAGACTTTAGCCCCGAAACAAAGAATGGAGGCCCACTGAGGCTGCCCCAGCCTCTGGGAAGACTGAAGAATCCCAGTTTCTGGGGTGAGGGGCCTCAGGGAGCCCCTTCCCCCCACCTCTTTAACTTTAAAATAGTTTAATGAACACAGAGAGAAATCATTTTTTTTTTCTGCGTGGTGAGCAGTCTACAAAGAGAATGGGGAGAGGAGGGGGCGAGCTTTGACTCTGATCCCCGCAATTAGTTTCCTGGGATTGGGAGGGGGGCCTCAGTTCTTCAGATACAAAAGCATTTAGATCGCTTTAGACCGGTTAATCCTGAGTCTGGCTCGGGTCTCTTTTGTTTCCCAACTCCATTGTGGGTTTTGTGCAGTTTCTCTCTGTTCGCGTGATTGACTAGCCAATGGATGGTAATTATCCAAATGTCCCCTCTGTCCTTTGACTGACTTCTCCGCATTATGGGCAACTGTCATGCATTCTGTCATTCCATATCATATTACACGTATTATCATATGAAGTCTCCCCCCCCAATATAAAGGAGGGAGCCTCAGCCCAGATGCTGCCCGCTCTAAGACAGAGGAACCCTGAGTAATTTGTCCTGGGCACGCTTTGGAATACAGAGCAGGGGACTCCCGAAATGGGAGGTTCTGCAGGTAATTTGTTTTGCTGGCTGAGGGGAAGGGGAGGGGTAGTCTATGGTCTCTGGGCTTGGGGCTGGAAAGACGGTTCTGGGGGCTTGGAGCAGACTTGTCAGCTGGGCTGGCTGGACTCTTGGAAGGGTTTGGACAGATCCCACATACTTTGTGGAGAAACTTAGAACGAGTCTTTTGACCCCACTGCATCAGGAAAGTCTGCAGGGTTGGGTGCTTTTGGGGGGATACCATGTGTTGTGGTGTATGCTCAGGACATGGGTCCTTGAGATCCCTCAGTACACCTCTCCTGCCTGTGGCCCTTCCCAGGACAAATCCTGAGGATCCTTGTCCCCGGTTGCAGCCAGCTGCCTGGGGATGGAGGAGACAGCAGCAGCCGAAGCCCTGAGAAGGGACGTGCTTTTCCAATGATCTTTTTGCACAGATAAACTTAGTGCCCCTTGGTGCAATTGTATGTGCCATCACTTAAGAGGGAGGCAGGATTTATAACATGGAGGCTTTGCAGACGAAGACTCTGGGGTCCTCTGAATCTGTGGGCAGGACTAGCCTTTCTTCTGCTAAAATGGGAAAAAAGTGTTTTATTATTGCAATGGATATGAAGTGCCGCCCATATGTACAGCCTCGCAGTTAATTACCTTGTTCTTCATCAAATATATGAGCAATAAATTCTCCAGGAAGGGAGGGGTGTGTGTCTGTGTGTGTGTGTGCGTGCGCGTGCACTCGTGTGTGTGTGTGTGTGTGTGTGTGTGGATAAATAGATGGATAGATAAATGCAGGGGAGAGAGAAACTCACACTCTTTTTTAAGACCACAGAAATAGACAGATCATTTTATGGGAAGCTTGATACACCGCTGCAAGATGCTTTGAATTTTTCAATGATCAAATATACATGATCAAGCTGTGCATGTTAGAGTGTGAGGTGCATTGGCCGTCAATGGCTATTGATCAGCCTGTTAAGCATTTCTGTTCAGTTTTATAAATATAGGTAGATCCCAGAGGATATAAAGGATTGGAGAGTTAAGAAGCTGGCGTCCTATATTTCTTTGGAAAAGGGGAAATGGCTGGTCAGTTGCAGAGAGACACAAGCCATTGTTTACATCCCCTCCAAAAAAAAATAAATAAATAAAACCAAAAACCTTGGAAAATGTGAACTTCATTTGCAGGGGTGTTCAAGAATAGAATAAAAATATTCCAATTGTTTTGTTGAGGGTCAACCAAAAAATGGTCACTTTAATAGACCCTTGAGTCTTATTCATAGGCTGGGAGTCGCTCTATCTCCCCCTCTCCCTCCCTCTCTCTCTCTCTCTTTTTCTCTCTCACACATATACACAGAAGCAACCACAATTTTGACTGAGGCTAGCTGCTGAAGAGATGGGGAGGGGTCATTTCTGAGAGTGGGGTCTACAAGATCCTTAAAGCCCTTCTGGTAAGGAACAGGGGCAACTGGCCATGTGGCTTTTCCCAATTAACTAATTTCTCACCAATCTAAAGGTCTCTTTAGAAAGGTGTGGAGGGACCAGGGATGGAGATATAAAGATAAACTCTAATTGGTCTGGAAAAATTCAGTTGACACCTAGAAAACCTCCCTATTTCTCTTTCATTCCGGTCCCCTCCCTCTCTCCTACTCCCTTTCCTGTCTCTGTCTCTCATTTTGCCTTCTAGAATGGCAAAGTGGACTTTGAAAGGAGGGGGTAATGAGAATCAGTTGGGGAGGGAGGTAAAGCAAAAGCGAACTTTACATTTTTGTTATTGTGTTGCATGGCAGTCTGATTTGCAATCATCCAATTAGCTATTTTGTAGGATTATGTTCAAAAGAATCAGCCTTCACCCAGATTGGTGAAACCTACAATTTATAGTTGCGTTTTGGTTTCACATCTTGAAAAGACAGAGTGTAGATGTTAGGTTTTTCTCTATGCGGAAAATCTCTTCCAGCTAAGAATCTCTCACAAGTGGAGCTCAGACATTCCTATTGATAAATCCTCCCTGGAAATGGGACTGAAATTGGCATCTCTCAAAAAAGTTGATCCACCTAGAAATGGATGAATCAGCCCTGATTGGGTGGACATGGCCTTTCACCTTATTGTGTCTGACCTATCACTTAATTAATCTCTCCCAGATGCAGAGCTGTTGACAATGCCAAAGATAAGCTGTATTTTGAACAAAAGCAGGAAGCTTTTTAAAGAACAAGGAATAGTGAGGTTTGAGGCTCTTAAAAATGTGTAAATCATCAGCATTTAGATGGAGAGTTTAGAGGTGATCCCATCATTGCTGGAAACTTTCTGTACCTTTTCTTAATCATTGATCTCTGGAGACATTCATTTTCTGTCTCTCTCATCTCTGTCTCTGGTTTCCTTCCTTCTGCTACTCCCTCTGTCTGGATTCAGACTGTCTATGGTTAGTTTACTGAAAATTGTCCTCTGCTTTCCAGTCTTGTTTCTGGTTCCTCAGATCCTTTTTATAACATGAGGGCTATCGAGGTGGTCAGCTTCGAAGGCTTTGGGTGACAAAATATTGACTGAATCTGCTAGTACCTTATGAAGAAGGACATTTGTGCTGCAGGCACCTTGGTGACATACAGGGAATAGTTCATTAATTAAAAGACTTGCTAATTGCTGCTTGAATTACTGTACAGAGAGAATGAAATGAGTTTGCAAAAGATGACAATTTGCGGAATATTTTTTCTTTCTTTTTGCTTAAAAACGTTTTCATAAACAGGTCCTAGAAAATATGTTGCTTTTACTCACGGCTCTATGGCCAACTATTCAATTGAGCTTCAATTAATGATAATATATGGTCTGGGATCCTTAGCTGGGCTGACTGATGGAAGAGCTTTGTTGAATTTGGTGCAGGTGGCACTGTTTAATAAGCACAGGAAAGAGTGAATAATGTAGTGCTTGCAAAGAGAAGTAAATGCAAAATAGATCGCTCTAATTATGGCAGCCCCCAGAAATGGAGATGCAAGCTGAAATGGCCAGCTATCTGGGAAATTCCAAGTAGATTTGATTGTCCCTGCCTTTTTTTTTTTTTTTTTTTTTTTTTACTTTCAAGGACTGACACCATTACTTAAAGTAAATTCGGAATAAGCACATCTGACTCAACATGAGCATAAATTCAAAAATCTGGGTTTCCTGACTTATCAATGTTTGCCTTCACTGTCTAGAATTCAGATAGTACAATTTAGTTCTGATGCAAGCCATCTGAATATTCCTTCCTGCAAGAGATGGGCACAAGCTCATGATGACTTGTCTTAAGCTTTCTTGCAAAGTGCCAGGAGATTTTGCTTTTGTTTTGCTGAAATTTCTTTATGCCTGAGAAAATGAGTCTATAGGAAATCAAAGTGTGAATACTTAACGCAAACAGAATTTCCCATCTACCTGTAAGGATCCATAATGATTTTTCATTCATGCAAAGATAATCAATGGGATATTAGTTGTTTTAATTAATGGACAAATAAAAAAATGGAGGGGGGCTGCTAAGGGACTAGGTTTCAGTGAAAGCATGTATGCAAAATGAATCACTCCTGATCTTGCAGGGATAATTCCAGTTTCCCAAATAGCAGCAGAGATTTGCTAATGGAACTAGTTGGAGAATTGGATTGGGGGAGGAGAGGGGGGGGGAGGAGAAGGGGGAGCGTCCCAGTGAAGTCTCAGGGGTAAGAGTTGGTGTCCGCATCGCCCTGCAACCTCACTGCTCCTCTTGAAATGTACCAGACCCTCATCACGTCCTAGGAAGCAGCCTTCTTACTTGCAAGGGGCACTGTGTTCAGGAGCCTGGGGTATTTTGTGATGGGGAAACAGTGCCAGTGACTGGGAAGTTAAAATCAACACTCTTTAGCTTTGAGGATTAAGGAAAAGCTGGGCTGTATTTGTGTGGGCTTGGTGAGCTGGGCTGAGGGACACACTGACTGGGATACAGATGGGTTTCTGGAAAAGCCCTACCTGTGCCTCAAGAGATGTGGAAACCCTCCTTTGGGGACCAAGGGAGGAGTCAAGTCCAGATCTTTGGTCAAAACCCCCTCTTTTTGTTCGGTGGAAGTGTTTATGAAACCCTCCTTGCATCTGCACAGGCTGGGCACCGGCAACGATTAGTGGGTGCCCAGCTCATAAAAGTTTTATCAGGAAACCTTTTGTCTAAAAATAGAGTTTAGGGGTGCCCTGCTGTCACAAGGGGTGGCAGAGAGCCTTTGAATGAAGGAAGATGGTGGTAGGAAATTTTTCCAGTCTCCAGAGCGTGCAGGCGTAAAAGTTGTCAACCAGTCAAGAGTTTAACTGCTTTCTCTCCCCCTCCCCCCTTGCTTCATACAAAACTGTCCCGATTTTCCTTTCAGCAAAATGTGGTTCCCTGTGTGAGGAAATTTATTGCTGTTATTTGTGCTTCAAGCCCCCCAAAAGCAGTCAGGTTAGCAAAATGACCCTTATTGGACTATTATTATTCTGGGTTAGATTAAAAAGAAATTACCCTCAAGGAGTGGCTGTAGTTAGGGGGGGGAGGGAGGAGGGATTGACATCTTGTTGTAATGTTTACCTTTGTTGGTTGTTTTTTGGTTTGGTTTGGTTTTGCTCCCAGGGCAATTTACATCTTTGCATGGAAATTAGTAGGTGGGGGGAAGAGGCTAGGAGCTACTGTGAATTTGGTTACAATTGTTCTTGAAGAACAATCTCATCTGACAGATCTGTGGGCTTGACAATGTGATTTAAGAAGGACCCAGACACAAACTTTCCCCACCCTAATCAATAATGGTAAATCTTTTTTGCTTAAGTGAACAATCTCTGACCTAGTATTCATATTTCTTGTACCCCTTCCCGGCCATAAAATTGAACATTTTGTCACCACTTTGAGAAACACTGCCAAACACCTTAAAACACATGTCACACGCCAGCAGTCCCTCATTTCCCTCCTCAGGGAGTTTCTACATCTGGAATCATAATCACAGATAAAAACCTTGACAAAATTGGGTCTGAGCGCACCTCTCTCCGCAACCCTTCCTTTCTCATAACATTTACTACAATATTAATACCTGCTACCGAAAAGCAGGAGGTAGGAAAGGGCTGCCAGCCTCCAGGTTTCCTGGTGCCTGCTCAAACCTGAAATTCACACTTCGTGTTTCATTTTAAGTTCAGTGCATTTAACGGGGCCCTGGAGACAGGGCCCTGGTTAGCTCCCCACTTGCTCGGCTGACGCTCAGGGAGGCGGGTTGCAGAATTGTTCAGATTGCTGCAGGGAGGAGAGGAGGAGGAACTGGGCTCCTCTCAGCCTGGGATGGGCCAAGCCGCTGATCTTGCCCCGGAGGTGGGGTTCTTCTCAACAGCTCAGGCCCTGCGAAATTTTATTGTCTGTGGTGGTGGCCTGCAGCTTCTTCTGTGAGGTGTGACCGGGGCAGCGAGCTGATTCCATAAAGAGGCATCAGCCATTCTTCCATTCCTGAGCTGACTCGCTGCTGACCCCAGCCTCTCCCATCAGTATAAAACGCTCCTCCTTTTGCTGACCAAGGCTCCAAGGCCTGGGAAAAGGGGGTGTGCTCACGGAAGCTGTGGAACTTTTCTGCTCTCCCTGTGGCTCAGCCTCACCCCATCATCTTTCCGAGGTGTTCCACATTGCTGCACAGCCGCCAAACATCTTGTGGTCTGCTATGCAAACGAGAGACAGAGGTTAGAGAGAAGGGGGGGAGTACAGGAAGCATAATCTAATGGGGGGCTCCTGGGGGTGTATGTGCTATCCTGGAAGAGGACTTGCAGCAGATGATGGCTCTGACGCCCCCCCCCATTCTCACCGCAGGGTGCAGGCAGACCGCAGGGTGCAGGCAGACCACTGCAGTCCCAGGGAACCTGCCCAGGCGGCAGTGCCACGTCCCTTTGTAAAATCTCAGCCTCTTGGTTTTGGGGATGAGTAACCAGCACCTATGGTAGCAACCTCTCTGTCGAGGGACACACATACGCACGTGCGCGCTCGCGCGCGCACACACACACACACACACACACACATGCCTCTCCCTTTGCTCACCACTTTGGTGAGCAGAGAGTGTAATTTGCTGAATGGTGCAACCCAAAGACCAGTAAACAGTACACTTTTCTCCGGGAAGGAGGCAGGTAACTGGCCTGGTGTCTGCAGCCAACAGCCTGAAGAACCCAGTCCGCTCTGCTGGAAAGCAGAGAAGAAACGTTGTTTTGGCCTTTCTTCCCCGCAGTCATTATCCAAGGGGCTCCCCCCACCCCACTTCCTTCCCCATCCGCGATTCCATCCCGAGCTGCAGGATTGACAGTGCCTACAGGGGGACCCCTGGCAGATCCTCTGGGACCAAGGCGGGCACCTCCCCTCGCGCGCGGAATCCTTCCCCGGGGTGGCTCCCCAAACCCGCGTCTTCTCCGCCTTGCCTTTCCCTCGGGGGAGACTCGGAGAGACGCTGCGAAAATCTGGGCGCCGGCTCGCTCGCTTGTCAAGAAGCAAACTGTCTTCACGTTCTCCAAGCGCAACATCCCTGCCTAGGAAGAGGAAGGAAGAGGCAAAATAAATAAAACCAGTTAATGTTGTAGTTAACTTGCAAATCAAGTAAATCTGTTGGTGCCGTATTTGAGAAATAAACCACCAGAGCGTCACAGCAAACACACACTTCTGAACGTCTTCATTTCGATTTAATGGTATATCAGCGTCAACTGTCGCTTCCTCTGCTGGTACACACGGCCTGATGCCGCGGGAGGAGGGTGCCCGTGTTTATCACCGAGTGAGATGACTAATTACACCTTGTCAATCACCGGCTATGAAGACATAAAACCCGCGCGCACAATGAAGTAGTTGCCCGCAGCGTCAATTAGCTGGCGATTCCGAGGTTATTGCGCGGCCGGGCTCGGGCCGCCGTTAATAACCGGCCGGAGCGCGAGGAACGCGGCGCTGATCAATCACCCTCCTTCGGCGGCCGCCGGCTCCGCCCGCCTCCCCCGCCCGGCCGGGCCCGGCCTCACTTTCTCCGGGCGGCTGGTGCGTCCTCCCCGCGCGGCCCCGGCTCGGCGGCGCCTGCAGCCCCGGGATCCCCGGGAAGTTTGCGCGCGGCGGCTCCGCAGCCGGCAGCCGCGAGCCCCGCAGCCTTCGGGGAGCGCGGGACGGGTGGCCCCTTTGTTGCGAGAGGCGTGGAAGGGGGCGCTTTTGTTCTGAGTTCGTCACGGTGGCCGGCTGGAGGCTGCTCCCTCATTATGCGCAGGGTCTGCTCGGCCGCCTGGCAGCAGATGGTGGGGAGCTAGGCAGCGGCGGGAGTAGCCAGACCTGGATCCCGTTCACCTGTCACCTCCCACAGGAAGCAGGTTCGGGGGACCTGGGGAGTCGCTCCCCAGCTGGGGGAGGGGCCGCCGCTCGCGGCGCCCCCGCTGGGTCGCGGCCCAGCGGTGCGCGCCCCCCACCTCCTGCCTCCCCTCGGCGGCGCTTCCCGCTCCGTGTCCTTGTCACTCACGTGTCAGGATGTGTGTTTACAGCCTGTTCCTCTCCTTGTTTAGTCTCGGCGGACAGGGCTCGGCGCTGGGGCCACGTCCCCCCGCCGCCGGGGGAGACCCGCAAAGTTCCCGGCCTCTGAACCCGAGCGGGGGCCCGGATCCCGCCCCGCGGCGAGACGCGGGCCGAGCCTCCCCGGAGTCAGCGCTGCCCGCCTGGCACCCGGGCGTCGTGGGCGGGCGCAGCCGGAGGGGATCCGGGCTGCCGGGGAGCTGGGGGTCGGTCGGCGGCGGCCGTGGGCAGAGATGGCGACGACGTCGCGTTCCCACATGTTGGGGGGGGGGAGGGAGCGAAGAGCCGCGGGGCGTTTTTTCCACGTTTCTCGGGAGCCCGCGGCGCGGCTTAGGAGCGCTCCCCACCCCCACGCTGCTAGGACAGCCCCTCGAGTTCGCGAAGACGAATTGCGTCCGGCCAGGATGGGCGCGGAGCTGCCCCCAAGGCGAACGCTCCGGCGCGGGACCCTTTTTTTTCTGTCCCTTGGGCGACCTCCCGATGAACCCCGGTGACCCCCAGATTAGATGTTCACCCCCCTACTTTCTTTGAAAGACAGGGCCCCAGGTGTATCGGTAACACCCGCCGTGTTCGCGTGGGCGTCCGCGTGCCCGGGGGCCGAGTGTGTGCAGGCGCCGAGGTGCACGTTGGTGGGAACACACGCGCAGGCGCATCTGTGGAGTTCGGGTCCTCGCCTCCCTTCGGGGCCTCTGTGCCTGGGCCGCGTGTACACAGGCTGGAAACTTCAAGAGTCTCTACAAAAACACAAGTCATCGCCTGGTACACACATGCACAGGGACTTAGGTCCAGCCGCCTGAGCGTGTGCCACTGCTGACTGCCTCACGGATGCCCCGTCCCACCTGGCACGTGCCCCGTGGGCCCGGGCACAGCCCTACACGGGCAGCTCTCCTTTTGAACGGGGGGTGATTTGCTAACGGAGACAGCGTGTGCGTTTGCACACGTGAATGCGAGTGTGTGCTCGGGCATGACACACGGGTGCCTGGAAGGGATGTACCACGCGTGGCATGCATGACCGTGCTGCTTCAACGCTGTGTGCCCTGTCAGATAAGCTGCAGAGCTTCTGGTCAGCTCGTCTGGTCAGGGGAACCCACTTCCCAAGCAGCTCAGCCACCCTGATGTGCTCGTTCGGTGTTTCTCTGCCAGCACTTTTTATTTCCTGCATCCCACACATCTCAAGAGACTCGAGGCCGGACCTGAAGTCTGGGAGCTGGGGTGGCCATTGGGGTTCACCCCACAGGCCAGGCTGTTGGTTCTTGGAGAACTGGTGCAGCCAGGTGGCAGGATGTCTGATGTCAACTGCTGGGTCTGTGGCATGACGCTCCGGGAGGGACAAGAATAGGCTGGGAGTCTGTAAGAACCTGGTGATACCGAATGTATCCCGAGTAGGAAAGTTTTGACTAGGAGGAGCTAGAGAGGGAAGAGAGGGAGTGATGAGAGGATTTTAGTGCCCAGTTTGTTTCAAGCATCTGACACCCACCATCACTTTCATTCATCCTACCCCAGTGGAGGGGCCCTTCTCCATCTGCCCCTAAAGGTCAGAAACGGGTTAAGGACGTTAACGCACATGCCCGGGTTGGCTTGCACTTACAGGCTAGGACTGGGATGGGAAAGCCTGCCTGCTCTGGCTCCTAAAGCCGTGCCCACACCCACTCCTCCAGGCCGGAGAGCCGGGGGAGAAGGAGGAGCCAGCCACACACTGGGCCGTGCGTGGGGCCCTGGCTCGCCCGAGGCGCGTGAGATGCCTTCTGACCCTCCGGGGACTTGGTTGGGGGGGGGGGTCCAAGCCCCCGCGGCTCGAGCCTCTCGGGCTCAGTGGGGTCTTCGCAGCAGCCGCGGCCCGGAGCGCGAGCGGGAGGCCGACCTGGGCCCCGCAGCTCGGCCCCGGGCTCCCTTCCCGGGCCTCCCCAGACGGCGCCCGCGGCCGCGGCTCCCAGCCGACGGGAGGCCGGAGCGAGCGCCCTCCGAGCATCCCCGGGCCGCGCCTGTCAGGGTGGAGGCGGCGTGGAGAGAGGCTTTAATTTCCCTTCCCGAAGAGCTCGCAGCAAACTGTTCGTAGTCTCCCAACTCCGAGCCCCGCGCGCTGCCTGCTTCCTCGCGCGCTCCCTCCCGCCAGCCTCGCCCACCCGCTCCCACCAGCTCCTCGCTCCTCTCCTCCTCCGCCGCTCCCCTCCCTCCCGGGGCTCCCGCCTTCCCGGAGCACGCGCTGCCAGGGCCCGGGGTGCCGGGTGGCCAATGGCGGGGCGGCAGGACGTGATGTCAGGCGCGGCTGTAGAAAAGGCGCGGACGCTTGGCTGGCGCGGACTGCAGAGCCGGGCTGGGCTCGGCGCGCTCTTGGGGAGCTTTGCGCGCGGCTGGGCCCGCGGCCGGCGGCTCCTCCTCTCTCTCCGCTCCTCCTCCTTCCCCACCTCCTCCTCCACCTC